>VZTF01006784.1:144240-422598 GCA_013397755.1 Cnemophilus loriae | reverse complement strand
CTTCGTAGGACTCTGTAAGTTCCGTTGTGTTGAAATGCTATGGAATGATTTCCCTGTTGAAAAACCCCAGTCGTAATGTTATAAATGTTTAATTATAAGAAATTATCATTAAAAGAATGGGGGCAAGATGGCTGATGGGTGAGGCTGGGGCTTCCAGAACATTCCCTGGGAGATGTCAATCGGGGTGTCAGTTAGGGCAGGGTGCCTCCCAATCCTGGCACAGAGCATGCTCCAAGGGGTAGGGCTGGCAGGGACGGCCCAAAAGGGGCGGATGTGGGGGCGGGCCCAGGACCATCGGGCCCAGGATTGGGCAAAGTGTATCCAGATCCCTGATTGACATCCCTTGAGTATAAAAGAGGCTGCACCAGCCCCGAGCCTCGTGCCTCTGGCCAGACCCGCTACGCACCTGGTGCTGCTATTTTGTATTGTGGGCGTCCCCTATTGTTAGTTTTGTTAATAAATCTTTAAAATTTTTGTAAAGTGAAGCCTCGTTCTTCACAGAATCCTAAGGCCTTTTCCTGTGCAGGAGGCAAAGGCTGCTTTAATTTGGTTTGTTTCTGGCCTTTTTTGGTGCTGAATTAATCTTTTGTGTGTATTCTGTGTCAGTTTTCTCTCTTGCTTGTGGTTTCCCATGGCTCTGGTGGAGTGTGGGGGTTTTTGCTCCATACTTGGAGAATTGTCTTTGGAAGCTTTTATATAAACCCGAGTTATGCTGAGTTTTGGTGTTTTTGCAGGCAAGAATGGGACTTCTATTCCCCGTGAGGAATTGGGGTGTGCTGTTCAGGGAAGGCACAGACATTTTCCTGCCTTTGTTTCTCCCCCCTTTAGTCTTTTGTTGTGTGTGGCCTTGGCTGCGGTCTATGTAGAGGCACCTTTTCAGAAATGTGAATTCTTTCTTCTAGCTTAAGTTTCCCTTTTCAAGGCATTCAGGTAGCCCCTGGCTCCCTGTTTTGTATGTTTGATGATCAGCTTTTTTTACTGTGAGATGATCCCATGTGGCAGATAAATGTTGCCTGGGTTAAAGGTTTGTTGGGAATCCTTTGGCTGTGGTAGGTTGAAATGCAGGGAAGCTGCTGTGCTTGGCTCCTTTACTGCTTTGTGTGGAGGACTTAGAAAGCATCATGTGACTTCCAGTGCTTTTTGGCAGAAGCAAGGCGAGAGAGTTGCTTATGTATTGTGCAGTGAAAAATGTGACCCGGAATCTGGGTATCATCAGTAACTTCTTTCCCTTTCAAAATGAATGAATAAAGCCCCTGTGGAAGGCAGTGTTGTGGAATGTAGGAATGTCCTGCTCAGGGAAGCGTTGGTGAAAGGATGCCTGCGGTGATACCCTCAGGCTGTCTGGAGTGCCAGAAGATTATTGTGTTTGCATTTTCTCCCCTCTGTGGCTCACAGGCACTGAGGCCTGGTTGGCTTCATGGTTTCCATGCCTGGCATTCCCAGCTGCCTGTGGCCGGAGCCTGAGTGACTGTGTGGCACGAGGGACGATGCTGAGTTCCTCTGGGCGTGGGCAGGGCTGTGACTCGGCTGTCAGAAGCAAGGCTGGTGCCTGCAGCTGGTGGCACACAGGAGCTGCCCGGCCTTCCCTGTCCTGTCTGGGCTCTGCTTTTGCTCTGGGCTCCTCTGAGGGCTTTTTTTGGCTTTTCTGGGCTTGTCTGCAGGGAGTTTTTAGGCCTGTGAGTGCACCCACGAGCTGCAGCTGTGTGCGAGGGCAGGGTTAAGAGCAGCAGTGGGAAATGCCCTTTGGAGGTGGCTGCTGCTCGAGCTGCTGAGCCCTGGGCCGGGCCGTGGGGCCGTGCTGCTGCCCGGCACAGATGTCAGGAGCGTGAGCCGAGCTCGGCCCGGCCCGGCCTGGCTCCACGGGTGCTGGGTGACGGGGCCAGGGCCCAGGGGACGCTGTCCGGGGGCTGGGGGGGTGTCCGTGGGGGCTGATCCCGACCCGGGCCTGCCGTGATCCCTCGGTGCTGGCTCCTCTCTGCCTGCAGCAGGAGTTAAAGCTGCCCAGCCCCGGGCTGAGCCATGGTGCCTGAGGGGGGAGGGAATTTGCAGGGACAGAGGGGTCGGAAATGGTGTGTGAGACCTCCCTTAGACATCTTCTGTGTGGGAAGCTGCTGAATGTTAAATGAAACTCGGGACGGCCTTGGATTTGTTTGGTTTTGGGTTGGTGGTATGTTTTTGGGGCTTTTATCACTGGGGCAAAGAATATTTAACTTTTCTTGCCAGGAGGAGCTAGAAAGTCTTAGAAACATGCCCGAAAAAAGCTAGAAATAAATCCCCATAGACCAGTGTCTACAGAGGAGCTATTTGTTTATTGCAGCACTGGAAGTGAGTGAGGTATCTCCACCTATCTCACCCCCCCATCTCACCAACCCTTGTCATGTGTTGTAGTTTATTTATACAGTAACTATTGCTTAGTATTGCTATGTCATTATAACCTCATCATATATGCGCTGGAACTTATTTACATAATGTTATCTCATAGATATAATTAGTTATTGTGTACTGTGCTTGCGCTTCCCTCAATTTAGGCAGTCTTGGGGGTCTTCTTTGATGAAGGCTCAAGGTCTTCCTTGCATCTGAACTTTGTCTTCGGAGGGTGCGCAGTTATGGTCTTTCTGGATCTAATCAGTCTAAATTCTCCATTTTGTGGCTAATTGGCTTTACATTTGCCAATTTCTCAGTACATCCTGCTGCTTCCCAATATAGCTATTCATGTCTATTTTTGAGATTATTCACCTGGTGAGTTTGTTTATTTAAGCATTAAGTGACTAGTTAACCATATGCTAGCTGTTACTTTGTATAGAAAGTTATGATTCAGTTTATATAGCTGTAGAAAGTTATGTTTCAGGTTATATTGGTATCTTATAACTCAAGTTATATAAGCGTCTGGTAACTTTGACGAAGTTATATAGGCATCAACATCAGCACTACTTGTTACCATTTTCTTCCAGTTTATTTCTCTAAGTTCCGAAGATCTGTTAATGGAAGATCATCCCTTATCAATAAAACTGAAGTACATTAATTTAGGGAGAGCTTAGAACCTTGTTTTTACCCAAGTTTGAATCAGTTGCCCTCACTGTGCTGTTTCAGGCAGCCTTGTGTGTGTGTGCAGCTGCCACTGCGTGTTCGGTGGAAGGGTGTGAGACCAGGTGTAATACCAGTGTTACAGGAGCCGCAGGGACATGCTTGGCCAGACCGAGGAATATTGCAGTTTTTCTTGAGCAAAAGGAGAACTTGGATGAAAATGCTCCATCTCTTTTGCATGAATTACAGAAGTAACCGCAAAAATGCGTCATGCTTAAAGAAACTGAAATCAACTTTCTGGGTTTCAGTTTACATAGAAATGAATTTCTGCATCAGTTGAAACAGAATCTGACTTGAGCAGATGAATTGTTCTGAGAATATTTGAGGGCCAAACTAAAAGAAAAGCAGTCGAGAAGCAATCAGAGTTTCTTATTACTTAATGAATATAATCTGATCCAAACAGAAACATGCGAAACTCAGTGCTGAGGGGGAGAACCTGAAATACAGCTAATCAGGGCATTCAGGGTCTTTTTTCATGCTGAAAAAGTATTAAATTATGTTTTTGTTAAAACAGATGGTGCAAACATAACCATAATCTACATGACATTAATTAAAGACTTTTAAACATGCACACTTCAATTCAGCTGACTAAACTCTGTCTATTAGTAAACTGGGCGGCACTGGCATTTATACTTTCCAGTTACAGAGCTGTTGCAATTCTAAGTCCTAACAGGACATCTTTGGGGAGCAGGTAAACTGTTGGAGGGAACAGTGTGTTATGGGTTTACTCTAATAAATGGGCCAAAGAGGGTACATTGTCTGTGCTCATCAAAAGAAGTGGTTACCTGGTAAGATATTCTGACTGCACAGCTGGAAGCAGCAGCCCTTCCGTTTAGGCCTGTGATAGTTTTATATTTCACCAAAAAAAAGGTTGGTTTTCTTTATCCTAAATACAGTTTTAACTATCTCTTCTTAAGCTAGTTTGGCTGGGAAGAGCTGAGATAGTGCTTTTGTGCTTGTAGTTGAAAAATGTAGGGATTAAACATTGGGTTTGTGTGATAATCTCTTAAAGAGGGCTGGATATTTGTGTAAAAAAAGTAAGAAAAGAGACTATTCATGCCTACAGCTTGGTTTTTTCTTTCCTGAAAGGTCTCCTCCTTGGTCCTGCTTCGTTAGCTCTTTGTGGAAAAATGATGGTCAGCACTGCTTTCAACATCCTGTACATTTATACATATGAGCTATACCCAACACTGCTGAGGTAATTTAACAGAGCTTCTGGGTAAATAAAATTGGTTTTCATGCTTAGCACTACTGATGCTTTAGTATTTATCTGTAATTATTGTTGCCTCAAATAACAATATGAGTGTTTCCTGTAATTAAGCGGTTTGCCGGGGCCCCAAAGAGCTTCTCCTAGCAGTCACGCGTTTTGCACCTGTGCACTTTTCCAGGCTGTTTGGGGCAACTTGTTCTAGGTCTGAATCCAGAATAAAAGCATGAAAGCCACCCTTCTTGTGCTGCAGTGATAGGTGCTGGGTTTCTCACTTCTATTGGTTTTTGGGAGTAAATTACTGGGTGCAACCCCAAACATAGTGATGTGATAAAAGTGTGTGCTAACCTAATCATAAATGGAGACTATTTACTGAAAGGACTATTTACACCAGTCCTTATGTATACTTACATCTCCCAGATGATTATGTTTGTTTGCCCATTGGAAAACAAGTGTTTTTCTATATGTTTGTTATTTAATTAAATATTCATAATTCAACTCATTTTAATAGTATCTCTATGACAGTAATTTGCTCTATACCATTTAATTAATTAACAACTATGCTAAAAATTTATTTTTTGTAGTTTTACCAACTCTCTGTGAGGTCACTCTGTTATTCCAAGATAAATCAGAGATAGGAAAATATAATACACAGTCTTATTCTTCTCACTTTGTCTTGGTTCCATATGATTTTCCAAATGGTACTCCAAGTATGTGTCCACAATTTGAGTCATACTGCAGAAGTTTGTTAAGAATACTAATTTTAAATCTACTGCAAAACTTGGGCCCAGTTTAGAGAGAGCAGAGAAAGCTGATGAGGTGTAGGAAGGTGTCCCAGCTGGTAGACGCGGACTGTAGCACCGCAGAGGGAGGGAGGTAGGATGGTGATGCAAATCTAGGTCATTGAGAACTTTGGGGAAAAGTTTAAAAAGGGGAAAGGAAAAAAAATAAACAAACCAAAACCAACCAAACAAAAAAACCAACAAAAAAAAACCCCAACCTAAAAAAAAAAAAATGAAAAAAGAAGTGGGTGACTTTGGATTGTTTGGGATTTTTTTCTGTTGGACTGCGAATGCAGCTTTTGCAGTAACACTGGTGCGGATGGAGGTTGAGTGGCTGTTTCTGGATACTGAGCTTGTGATTCCTGGCACAGGTTTAGGTTGCACATGCAAGTCCCAAGCACACTGACTGCAGTTGAATGTGGGGGCTTGTTTACATTCTCACCATTCAAACTTTTGTATCCTTTAAAACTTCATTGTTGTCCTTTTTGTTTGTTTTTGTTTAAGTGGCTATGTTTGATATTTTTGTTTTGTTTTCCTGTCCCCTTTGCTTTTCTGGAGTTAATAATCAAGAAAATGAAATCTGAAAATGTTTTAATTTATTGGCTTCTGCTTTTTTTGCTCTGTTTTCTTGTTCCACTGTCTTCTTAAGTCTTGTTGGTGTTTGGTGCCAAGGATGGGACAGCTCATACCTAGCAAGAATTATAGTACTGTTTCAGTGTGTTTGAAACTGTTTGTAATTAGGAATATTTTTTTAAAAAAAATCAAGCAAAGTGCTGCTTCATTTGAGAATCTGCAGTAATATTCTGGCAAAAAAAGTCCTTTGCATGTCAAATTCACAATGACCAAATTCACAGTGGAGAACGTGCAAGAATAAAGGTAGCTTAAAAAATTAGCAACTTTATTAGACAAGTCATGTTTAATAATATGGCAAATTGTTATGTTAAACCTTATGAACATTCCTGACAATTTACACATTTAACAATGCTTAATACCTTTCTGGTACTGTTAATTGCAAATATTATCGTTTCTGCAAGAAAAGTGGTGATGGGTGTTAAATTTAAAGCAAAACAATAGCACCATCTGGTGGTCTCTGCAAAGCTTTGTAGTGCTCCTGGCATCACTCTGACATGTGGTGGGACATGCACCTTCAAAGGCAGAAGAAGTAGGATAACTATTTTTTTTTTTCCCAGTTGGATGTTTTGCAGAAAAAAGAAGTCCTTAGTCCTACTGCTCCTTATTTAAACCTAATTATTACTTGAGCATGAGGACTGTTAGGCACATATTTTAAGTTAGCTGGTTCCTGCAGCAATGAGAAATATATCTTATGCTAGAAACGGAGCAGTGCTGTAAGTTGGTGAGTGTTTGTGCTTTGGAATTTTTTCCCTTTTGCTGTGTCATTAAAATACCTGTGGGGAAAAAGAAGGTTAAAAATAGAAAACTTCACTGCTGTTGCATTTTGGACAAAGAGTAAGGTTATCTTTGTGAAAAAAATTTAATCATGGCTCTAGTAATACAGCTATAAGAACAAACTTTTTTTTTTTTCATGATGATGCCGTTGTATGTGATGGGTGAAATCAGAGTGCAGCCATTGGACTGCCTAGGATAGCTTTTTTTTTGCTTATTTCCAGCAATTACTAAGCTATTTGTGTGGTTTTCCTCTTGCAAACCACATCACTCTGTATAACCCAAACTCTGCTGAATTCTGAATTAAAACTATTGTAAGGTCTTCTAACAGCTGCTTTTGTTTTGCACTGGAATTGAAATGACAAAATTTGCATTTAGGACTACCTTTTGACCTGTTACCTCTCAGCAGAAAAAAAAGCCAGCAAACTTTTGGGTAGGGACAGACTTGGGGGCTATGGGAAAGATGCTTCCAAAGGAATGGTTCACCCACAGACTGGTGTGTCTCATCATTCAGGGATTTTGTTGACTGTGGAGGTGCTTGGCCTTGTCTTGTGGGCTTTGGGTCAGTGTTGCCTCAGTGTGAGGAAGCACCAAAGTCACTGGCTTCTCATCAGCTCCCTCCATCATCTTATTTCCCTTCACCTGTGCAAAGGGCCATTAGGGAGGGGTGTGCAGGTGGGTGATACTGGGATACTGGTGAGCCATGTCACTGCTCTGCTTGTCTTCTTTAGCCCTGTCGCTGTCTTCCTGTAGTTGGAGGAGGAGGAGGAAGAGGGTGAGCAGGAGCAGCTCAGCGGTGAGACTGAGGAGGATGATGAATGAGAGGAAAGCGCCAAGAGACATAGAGCAAACAGCCACCTTGAGCTTGTTCTTGCCATCTCACTAATGATGGTGCCAATGTCAGTCTTTGAAGGGGTTGTTACGTACTCTGTTTAGGAGTGATACAGAGGTGGAAGATGTTTGCATTTCATCAGGAAATAAAAGACTCTAAGGACTTTTTAACTTTCTTTAAAGAGGATCCTGCTGTTCTAAGCCATGCTTTGATTATCACAGTCTAGATGAGATTCTTTTCAACTTGTCTGAAAATGGACAGGAGCACAGAATTCATCAGCTTGTGCAGTGACACATCTGGCCAGACGTTTTCAAGCTTCATATTGACAAATAGTGATTTTCTTTTTGGAGGTAAGCAGTGACTTTTCAGCTGTGCACCCTGAGGCTGCTACCTGAGACTGCTCCAGCCTGAGCTGCGGATAGCATTCAGCATCTCTCTGAAGATCCACATTTTGAAATCATTCCCCACTCAGCACAGGGATGTTCTGTTAAATTGCCCTATATGGCATCTTGGAAAACCTCTGTTCAAACTTCTTTGAAGGGTGGTTTTGTGAGGATATGAATGGTTGTGATTTTACCTTACCTGCAGCCAGTTGAGGAAAACCTTTGGAGTAATTGATGGAGGTCTTTAAAACTTCATTTAAATTAAAGACTTCAGATATTTATAAGTTGGCTCTGACAGTGCCACCACAAGTTCATGCATGATTCAGCTGTGTATTCTGAAAGTCCAAATCTTTCATCCTTTGTTCAAAACAGAAATGCTGGCGTGGGTGTCTGCTCTGTGTCTTGCAGATTTGGGGGCGTTTTGGTTCCATTTGTGCCATCTATGGTAAAATTATTTTTGAATTATTTATTTCACTGAGATTCCTTAAATGTCTCTCAAAAGCACTCTGTTGATTTGGGTACAACATATGCCTATATTCCTTAAAAAATTTGGTTTTATGATAAGTTAAATAATGTTCACTCAATTTCAAGAATTAATGAACAAGACTTTTAAAAACATACAGTATTTTATTGGTTTTTGAAGTAGAAGTCTAATATTCTGTGTTGTGTAACTATTTCATGTGTTAGTGAAATGATTGTCATATAATGCATTTGGTAGTGCTGAGGCTTACTCAGTCTCTGAATTCTCTTAGACATGTAAAAAAAGTTGTCATATGAAGGTGTTTCTGTGAGATGATATTTTTTTGGTTTCTCTGCTCTACCAGTATATGGCAAATTGCACAAACTGCTGGAGTGACAAGTTGTAATATTTTGGTTTTGACTACAGTTTGTGTATTTTAAGAGCAGGAAAGAATGCTGTGCTTTTACTATGTATTTTGAATTTCAGAAATCTCTTAGTCTTTCTGTACCATTCGTGGTGTTTGGAATCAGTGGACTGTCAGCGGGATTCCTGACTCCCCTTCTGCCAGCAACACTAAAGAAGCTGATCACTGAGAGCATTGAAGACCTGCAGAGTCACAGATACCAAGTGCTCAAAAATGAAGAGGCAGAGTAATTTTCTTTTTTTACTGTACCTTTGCATTATTGTCCCCTGTATCATACGTGAGCCACAACTGACTGTGTCTTGTTTAGATTGTGCGTTAGTGAACATGTGCAGGAAGTTTCTAAAGCCATCTCTCTCCTGTGTTTAATGGAGATAAATTATTTTCCTTGGCTCTTAAGGATGAAAAAGCTAGCAGCAATCACCTGTAGGCATTAAATTACATGTAAATAAATACTATTATGTTTCTTTAAGGACAAGTCTAAAATAATCAAGGACAATATATCAAGCAACATTCTTGTGCTTTTTCAGTAAAACAATTAGGCATATTTTTGATATATTGGATTGTGCCTTTTTGTCATGCTTACAGTAGAACATGGTCTACTATTAATGTATATTGAAAGAAGTCTTTTATTCTTCATCAGCCTCCTGAGTTTAAGCCATTTAAAGTGTTTTCCTGTTGTTGAGATGCATTAAATTAAACTTCTGAAGTGGGAAATGAAATTTTTGTTTGATTCATCAGGTAATAGAATAGAAAATGTAAAGCATATCCTGTAAGTTTGGGAATGGTTTCCCAGAAGAATTTGTTTTAAAAGGGAGGAGCAGGGAGAGGATTTCTATACGAAAGGAATTGTGAGCTTAGAATTAAGGAGGCTTAGTGTAGAAATAAAAGAATATGTGGTTTTCTTATGTTTTTTCTTGATATGCCGTCCTGTTAATTATTTGGTAATTATTGTACTTAATCAGTTTAATCATACTACACACACCATTCTGCTCTCTTTTTATGCCTAATACAGAGTAATGCTGCCTTCAGCTGAAATGGAAAAAAACTCCTGAGCTTCTTCAAGTACCATTTCACTTCTAATTTCTTAAAGAATCAATGAATTCTGGTTTTCACATTTAATATTAGGCTCTAAAATAGGACAAGAAAAATACGACATGTAAAACGTTTTTCAGTAATTATTTCTCTTCTGTCTGACAGGCAAACCAGTTAGAAGAAAACACTTGTGTGTGAGGCCTGTCTGGAAAATGAAGCCTGCATTGAGAAGCTGAAGGGCAGAGTCTTGCCCCAGATACGTGACAGGAAACGTTTGAGGACTCATGTATAATGCTGTTTGTAGCATGCTCAACAGTTTTTATGTGGAGGCAAATGGAGAAGATGGAATAAGTTGATCAAAGCTTGTAAGAAAAGAGCTGAGAAATCTGTGCATTAATTTAATGACTTAACAAAAGCATACTTCAGAGGTTTGGACTTCTCTACAGTTTCTAGAAGTGAAGTATTAATTTATTTTGCAAAATGTAATTGCTAGCTTCAGATGAAGCAATAATGTCATCATTGAAGTGATGTGTATAATTTAAAATTTAGATGCCTTATATGTTCTGTCAAGGTGGAATTGTGAAAAGGAACAGCATCCTGTATATGCTGATTTTCTCTACGGGTTTTTTGCCTCAAAATTACATTATATGCCTCATGCTGTGAAGAAACCAAAGATTTGTATGGGTTTTTGACCTTACTATGTCTAGCATAAGAAACCTGAGCAGGAGATAAAGAATACTATATTGGAAAAACTGCCAGGACTTGAAGAGGTACATTTAAAGGAGAAAATGAGTAACTTTTTAGAGAATGGTCTTTAAGTTCTGGATGTATATGTGGAATGAGAAAGAATTGAACATGAATGATATATTGTATAATATATGTAGTGATGTACAATCCAATATATTTCACAAAATCCATTGGAAATTCTTCCTATGAGGGGAACAGCTATTGGCTGATGGCTAATGTAGTTATGTTGGAGTAGATGCATCACGAATGTTACAGGTTTTTTGATGGCCATCACAAGTTTATTTAAAAAAAACCCCAATTTTAACATCTGTATTGGGAATACTGCTTTTTCCAGGATGTTTGCCCAGGTGTTTTTGAAGAATATGTGTATTGTTTTGATTTTGGCCCTTTATAGTACTGATAGGAGAAGGTTACTGCAAGGCGTTTGTGTTTTGAGACGTTCCATAGTTAAAGTATAGTTCTGCAATTGAAGAAGTACCTGTGGAAGTGTGTCCATTTTTATACACAGCTTGCTCTGCCTGGCTGCCTCACTGGAATCTCTGCTGTGCCCACGTGTGCTCCATCAGGAGCCTGATCAGGACCCCAAAAAGCGATGATCCGTTATTAAAAAACAAAAACAAAGGTGGTTGTACTTAAATATATCTGTGGTGCTCACAGATTTTCCAGAAAGGAAGGCTGAACTGATTCCAGCTTTTACACTTTCTGTGTTTCATCTCTAAGATTGCTGTCTTTTTGCTAAGGTGTGCTGGGGTTTTTTTGCTGACTTGGGTGCTGAGCAGAGGTGAAGCTTCAACATTCATTTATGCCACCTACTTTTTAATGCCATTTGCCTGTCATTAGGCAATATTATCTTTTAACTCTTGGTTAGGTTTGCTTAAGCCCCAGTTTCCATTGCTCTTGCAGTTCATGGCATTAATTGTGTTTTGTCTTGCAGTCTGTCATTCCATAGCCCTCTTGGTGACTGACTCAGCATGGAGAAGCAACAGGGGTTCAGCTGAAACTACCATGTCCCAGCTGGCAAATATCCTCTGCTATTTTTGTCATCAGCCAGTGATACACATTCCCACACCTTGGTAAAAAACAGGTCAGATATAAAGGCAGAGATTGAGTTTCTTTTTCCGGAAAGCAAATGTTGCCCAATATTCATGTCAAGCTCATCTCAGGGATCTTTTTCATTATCCCCTTTGATGTTTCATCAAAGCTGTTTCTTGCTTTGTTTGGAGCACTTTGTTATTGCTTGACCTGAAGGCTGTGGATTCATATTTAGCATTTATCCTTTTAAATCTGAGTGAAGGACAAATAATCCTTTGCTCTGTTGGCTAATGCTCTTGCAGCTAAGCAGTATAGAAAGGAGGAGGCAAACTTTTCACACTACCATCTGTAACCAGCTAGTTCTGCCATTCAGTTTTTAGTTTGCATGGGGCAAATAACTATTGTGTATTACAGCATGCAAGACATCTAATTTTTTCATGCAGTGAGTTACCAGCAGTTCACTGGATAGGTTATCTTTTGTTGTGTCACTTGCTACAGGACATGTAAAATTTCCTAGAGATTACTTTGGGAGATGCAATCCTTTCATTAGAGTTAAATCTGTGAAAATAGTGGGCAGATGTACCGTTACAGGCCAACTATATGTAAATCTGGGATGATCTTATAGTAGCACTCTTGCTTTGCACCAAGACTAGTAGATCACAGTAGCTGCAGATGTTTGTGAGAGAAAAAGAACGTGGTTGAAGAGTAGCAGAGGACATTTGGGAATCAAGCTGTTTCCAACTCCTGCATACTTGTGTTTGATGCTGAATTGTGCCAGGCTCCTTGTAACTCTTGATATTGAACAATGACAGTCCTTTCTATACTTGGTACACCCTGAATAGTCTCCTGGTTTAGGAAACCAGGTGGTATTGGGATGAATAAAGCAGAAGACAAAGATGTTGGAGCAATTTTTATAGCTTTAGAAAGCCCAGTATGGCTCTGCCTGGTCCAGTTTGACAGGATGGGTTCCTACAGTGTCCCAAGACTCTTGAAAGTGTGTAGCTGATGGTTTTTCATCTTGGAAAGGAGGTTGTGAAACAATGCTTAGGCATGGAATAGCAAACTTGTCATGCTAATAACAGGAAGGCCGAATAGACTGGCTGACTTAAAGTAACTTTTTCAGCAACTTCAGTCACTTGGGCTGAAAATTCCTCTACTGGTGTTTGTGTGCCAGGAAGCACTACTGCCAACATTATGTTGAAAGGCTCTGGGAAAAGCTGGTGAGTATGCAGGTTTTTTTAAACTCAAAGGGATTCTGCATCTGCAATAGCTCATGTCTTGTTTGTCACAGCCTCACTCACATGATTTTCTACCTCCTTGCACCTTTTTTCACTACTATCCCATCCATAGTGACGTAGGGCCTAATTGAATTCTCATTCCTGCATACCAGTGTGTGAAGGAAAAGAAAGGGACTGCAGTTTCTATTTCTAGCTCACCTAAGGAAACTAGAATCTGTGTACACAAAATGAAGCTCCTCCATATATATCCAGGTTGAAAGAAATTTCTCTTTCTTTTCACTGTCATGTATCTCGTGATTGGTTAGGTTTGTAAGTGTTGGTGTCAATGTTCAGTGAGAGCTAGCTCTGAATGTTGCTGCAAGGAGCCCGGCAGCAGTGATGTTACACTTGGCTCCCTCTCCCAGCCTTCTGCTGCAGCTCCAGAGTTATGTCACCTGTTCCAAACCATTTTTAAAAATCCTTACAACAGTATTGTTTATACAGATGCCTGGTCCTTTTTTAAGGCTGCCTAATCCCATGATTTTAAGGCTTCGTTATGACAGTTCAGCAGTCTGTCATTGCATTGTGTTCCTTTCCTTTTGTTTAAGATAGGCTACCTCATGGTTCCACAGCAGATGTCAATGATTGGGAATAATGAAAGTGAATAGGAGTTCTTGTCCTGCAGATACACCCTGCAGTTTAATGCTATGTATTTTATATTGGCTAGTTTCTCATTTTCTGAAAATGCACCAGTTATTTTTCTGAGTGGTCACTTTTCCAAGGCCGCTCACTATTATATCTGTCTGTGTGCCTTGATATGGATAAGCAAATGGCTCGAAGTGCCTTTGTGAAGATGTGCCTCCCTCAGTGCGTGCGCACTTTTCACTTGTGCTGATAAACCAGCAGCCATGGCCTCTGTGTGGGGTCAAAGTGAGGGGGAATGATCCTTTCTCCCTGCTCATCACTTGGAGATAACTTGGTACACTAGACCTGGTAGTTCTTAAAAAGTAGCAGGGCACTCATCTCCACCCTCCCCCCCCCCCCCCAAAAAAAAAAAAAAAACCCCCAAAAAAAACCCCAAAAACAAACCAACCCCAAACAAAACGAAAAGCACCCAAACACAGATAAAAATTGGCTTTGGAAGTAAAAAACAAAGGAAGAACAATGACTTATGCAGCAGTTAGTAATCTCTGCTGAAGAATGTATCAGAGAAAAGTAAAAGTGGCAGCAGGAGGGCTCCTGCAGTTGTGGTCTTAACAAATTGCTATGGATCTGATTTTGCTATCTATTGTTGCTAATACTAGTGGTCTACCAGGAAGGAAGGAAAATAATTACTAATGACAGATTTTGTTAAAGTTAATTTATTAGTGGTGAGACTAATTGTGTGTTCCAGGTGTTCATCAGTTTAGCAAGACAACATTTAACTATCAAATGTTCTAATTACAATGTGGTTAATTAAACATGATTAAGCTGTTGAGTTTATAAACATGCAACTAATTATATATAATTACACTTGTAGTGGTTTTTTGATATGCAGCATGCAAGATAGATGTGATAGTTAAAATGTTTTGTAACATTTTGTAAATCTGCTCTTAGTAAGAAACTGCCTTATTCTTACACATTAATACATAAATATTGTCAGCTTGCTGTGTTTTTAAGCTAACGGTTTAAGTCTTGTGTGGACTGGCAAAAGCTGGTGGTTCTTCGCTGCTTAAATTCTTCCGAGTTTTGATGCTGTGTGATCAGTATGTGTCAGGAGCTGCAAGTGGTTGGATTGCCCTTAGGAGCAGCTCCACCGGGGAAGTTTGATGAGGGGAAGGGGTGTGTTCTGGAGCATTGAGGGTCTCTGGGCACGGTTTGCAAGTCCGGGGTTTAGTGGTGGGTTGGCTGCCTTTCTCTGAGAAGGAGAGCTGGCCGTGCAGTGGTAACCGGTGACTTTCAGCCAGGGGCAGGGTACGGCGAGAGACCTCCTCCCCCTGAAGCTAGTGCTCTAATGCAAAGTGGAACCGCTGAACTGGGTAACGGAGGTGACTGAGTTACAACAGGTGCTTCCTCTTGTCCACCTGTGTCACAAAGGGCGGGAGGCGCTGCCCTGGCGTGCGCCTCGGGGGCCGTCAGCCCTCAAGGCAGCGCCGCGGCGGCGGCGTCCCCGCGCGACAGCGGATGGTGGCCTGCAGGGTGGCGGCACCTGCGGCCGGGGGCCCACAAAGTGGCGGCCGGGGGCAAATGTGACCTTCCCTGTTTGACTCTGTCCCTGTGTGTCTGAGCCTTCAGGAGAATGTCACGCTTGCTGCCCAGAAGATGTTTCACATGTCATGGCTACTCAGATGAAAAAAATGAAGCATCTTCAGCCCTTCTTCCCTTGGCATTCAGTTTCATGACCATCCAGTTGGAAATACAGCAACAACTAGAAATGCATCGTAACACCAGGCAGCTCAGGTAAGAAATCAGGTCCTTTTCTCCTCAGTCATCAATGAGCATTAGTTTAATCATTAGTAATGAAATCAAATGAACATTAGTTAATACGTTTAAGTAATTTTTAATGGTGCTTTTAAAATTTCTAACTAATTTTATACTGACAAAGCGCTTTTTCTTGTTATTTTTGTGTGCTGAAGTATATGTCTGAAAGGGAGAACACTTCTTCTCTAGTGGAAGCTTATGCAGGCATCTAGTGCCAGAAAGCACTACTAAATAGCAATACGAAAACTATAATAGATTTATAACTATCATGAGTTTCCTTAAACTAGGAGTGCACTGTGTGAAGTGAGCTGTTTTTAATTTTCTTGTCCTGCACTGAAGTGGAATTTTGCATTGAGTTTTCCTGTCCTGTTAAGGACAGTCAACCTGGGCCATCAAATACAGCCCTGAGGAGCAGTGTGGCTGTGGTGGGTGAGTGCCAGCCTGACAAGATCTGTTTTTTGGGGAGAAAAGGCCTTTCATCCCATTGTTGTGGATAATCCAGAGCTGGCCCTTGGGTGAAGCAGGCTTTGCTATTGCCCCTGGCTGTGCTGGGCTCCTGTTCTTTGTTCCTAGTCTTTGGTAGAGAAATAATTTCTGTTCTGAGGGTCTGGAAATGGCATTAATAAGTTTAATCATTTTTACTTTGTTTTTTTGTGAGCAATAAATTGCAATGAAATAAAAGAGAATGAAAATAAAGTTTTATCATGTGCCTTTCAGGCAGTTTTTATACTTGTTTCTAACAAGAAGATTAAAAGAGCAAAATAATATTGACTAAGTGTCTGGCCTTTACTTAAGGGCCCTTGAAAGTTAATCAATCAACTTGTGCTCTAAACAATGTTAGCTTTTTGGTTCAGAGGGTCTTGGGAAAAATTCACCTGGCTTTTCTGCCTTTTAAGAAAATGGCAGGGCTAGAAGCAAACTATGATGAGCTTGTTTGCCTATGCCTTGATGGGATTAAGATGGAGTTAAGATGGGATGCCCTGTGACTGGGGTGGTGTTTTCTCTGTATTTAATTGACCATTGCAGGTTGTGAACAGCCCATTAGCTAATGTATTTATGTGTCTTCAGGCTATCACTGAGTGGTTTATAGTCTCTTCATCTTGCATTTGTTAGAGAAACGCTTAAGGTAATTTGAGTGAGTTTGGGGAAAGCACAGCAAAAAGGCAGAAAGGTGGATTTTCTTGTTGTGCATATTAATATGGAACTATAAGTTGAAGGATTTGTTCAAGAGCACTAAAATGCATGGAGTTTTAATTGAACTGCAAGAGAAACAGCTCCTAATCCCTATTACCCAAGTACTCTATCCCTGAAACTTTGTTCTCGAAAATTGAACAGGGATGTAAAAGACCTTCTGGCCTCCAGACCTCTTCCAGTGCTGCAGCCCACATCTGGACACATCAAAGCAGGACTAGGCAGGGAGAAGGGTGACCTCTGGCTTTGGGACAGCTGTGGGGAGATTTGGCAGGCTTTGAGAAAAGAGCCTGGTGACTTCTGCTTTTCTGTCAGTAATGTGGATGAGGGCTTCTCCCCAGCCCGAGTGTGTGGCATGACTCTTTCTTTCTATTAACCCACTGAGATGTAAGGATTGCTGTTTGCATTCAGGTAGTTTATTAGCTGTAGATGTTAACTTTAAGGTTTCCCATCTATGTTAATATACATGCATTGCTGTGTGTATTGTAGCAGGATTAGATGGTTTTCATTTGGAGGGTTTTTCTCTGCTAAAAATGCCACAGACAAACATGCTCCCCAGACAGCCACAATTTTTCTCCGTGAGTTTTTAAAATCCATCCAAGGAGCCTGCTTATCTAGTCTGGAATAAATTGCTCCAGATGGAAGGGATCTTCCTGTCTGGCCTCTGCATTCCCCCTGAGCTGCTGGTCCCCTCCTGTTGGGATGGCAGCCCAGCTGTGCTGGCAGCAGTGCCTCATCTCTGCTACAGAGGGGATGCAGCTGCCACCTTCACAAGCAGGCCGCAGTTATTTGGGGTTATAATTAATAAATCTTCTGAAGTGTGGGTTTTGTCTGCTTTGCACTATACCCTAATTGCATGAAATGCAGTCAAATTGTGAAATGATTGCGCAGTGGAATGGGGAGAAAAAGGAAAGTTTCAAAACAGGCTTGAGCTTTGAGCTCCGGTTTACTGCTTTGAGAAGGAAACCTCTGCTGTGCCTCACCCTGGTTTCCTCCCTGTTCCAGATTTGTGGCTTTGCCTGTTGGATAATGTGTGTGACTGGTGGCTGGACTGGTGTTTTTAATCTTGCTCGTTTACAGTGTACAGTCCCCTTTCCCTTGCTCCTCCCAGCTGCTGTCTGGTTTTATCAAGCTTTGGTCCTGAGGTGTGGATGCTGGTGCTCACTGCTGTCTTCTGGGTGAGATCGTAGCCTTCAGGTTTTTGGGACCAGCTTAGTGGTGGAGCAAGCTAAAGGTTATGTTTGCCTGAAGCCTACTAAAACAGTGGAGGGAAAAGAAAAAGAAAATGCAGGAAAATGCATGGAAACGTTGAAGAAACTCCAGTGAATCCACTTAATGATCGAGGAAAGGGCTGAGTAAAAAATGAAAGAAAATTACTTGAGAACACAAAGTAAATGACCATAAAATGGGTGTTTATGTGTGAACATATTTGTGAAGACTTGCTCTATGGTTCCACTATGTGGTAATAAAAAACACCCAGAGAAGGTTTTTGTTCAGCTGTGATTTATAGCCAGGTTTGTTTGAGCAGAGAGAGAAGAAATTGAAAAAAAAATAGATAAAATAAAAGCACCTGACTGTAGCAGGCAGTGAAGGTGAGCAGGAGTGACTTAGATGGCAGTTTGGCCTCATCCTCTTCTGCACCAAGCCAGAGAGTGGTTTTGCCCTTGATATCCCAACGGGGATTCTGTCACTGATCCACACGAGTGGTGCTTTTCATAATTATTCTGAAAGTAATGGTATGTGATCTCAGGCTCAAGAGAGCATATGGAGACTGCATGCATGTGCTTTAGCCTTTATTTTGCCTTTGGGAGGCATGAGGTGCCAGGGGCAGCTGCAGGGCTGAGGAGAGGCTGGGATTGCTCCAGGCTGGGGCCAGTTCCAGCAGCCCTGTGGCTTGAACCTCACCCAGCACCTCAGCCATGCCTGAGGCACCTCAGGGGCATGAAGGTGAAAGAGGGAGCACTGCCAGGAGCCAGGAGAGGCACAGGAGTTGGGAGTGAAGGAGAGAGGATGAGTTAGGGAAAAGTGGGTAAGAGAGTAATTTATTTTTGTTTCTTATCACCCAAATGTCATTTTGATTGGTAAGAAATAACATGCATTTCCCCCAAGTTGTATCTGTTATGCCTGAGATGGCAATTGGTAGGGGACCTCCCTGTCTATATTAGTGTTTGTATCTTTACTCATCAGTTTTTTCACCATGTTTTCTCCCCTGCTTTGCTGAGGAGTGTAAGTTAGAGAGTGGATGGGCAGGCGTTTGGCAGCTAGCCATGGTCAACCTGCCATAGAGGAATATTTAATTGATCTCTAAATCATACCTGTTGGGGGGGTTTAGGAGTAGTAGTTCTGGTATCGACCACTGCTGGGATCTCGTGCTCTCCAGCGTGCTGGTCACGAGGAGCTGCCCTGAGGCACTGCTCTCCAGGCGTGTCAGGAACAACAGTGGAAATTGTACCACACAGCAGCCCACATACACACTTAGATATTAAATTGACTCCGCTGAAGCAACAAATGGATCGCCTACATATTTATTAATGTGTACTTCCTAAAAAGTATTTCTTCTTCTCCTCAGTTTTTAAAACTTACGTGTTTGCAACAGGTGGTTTTTGGGCCAGCATTTTGCTGCCTCTGGGAAGAGGAGAACTGCAAGCAACAGGGTGCAGCTCTCAGGGGTGCAGCAGAAGAGATGACAGCCCTGCCAAAATTCACATCCCATTGATTAGGCCAGAGAAAGAAGCTGAGAAGCACACAGATGCTGTTAGCCATCAGGGTTTGCGTATTTTAATATGCACAACTCACACAAGGGACAGCAAATGCTATAAATCCAGAGCTTTAACCTGGCAGGTCTGTCTAGGCTGCATCCCCACTGAGTTTGGTGGTATTTTAATAGGTCTAGGGTATGTGAGTGAGAACAGGATGTGACCTGCTTTTAAAAAAACACAAAGCAGTTAAGTAAGTATTAATTGTAGAAAGGATAATCCTTACTGTTGCCTGGTTTGAGGTGGTTGGTACCCAGGGGTGTGCAGCAGCTTCTGCTTGGAAATGGAAACACTGAATCAGAGAGTGCATTTTGTGGGAACTGCAGGTGGCAGTAGGGGCTAAGTTTTACAGAAAAAATGTTTTAAACTGCTGTTCTCCACAGTAACTTGGCATATGGCAAAAACTGGAATCTCTGCAAGAGCCTTCTCTTAAAGCCAACACTCCATGTTTTTAAGGACTTGTCAGTTCCTTTCAGGTGCAGTGTTTTCCATAAGTGTAATGACATGTCCTGCTCCCTTTGNTTTTTCCCCGGGGGGGGGGGGGGAGGTGATTCTAGTGTTTATTTCACAGCATTTGCAGTGCTCTAAAAATGTTCATTGAACTATGCTTCGATTTACTGTGTTCCAACTGAATAAGTAACTTAAGTGGTGTATTACTTACCGCAATCAAAATTGTGTCTGTTTGAATTTAAGGAGTGGGTCAGTTGCTCTGAGTTAACCGTAGCACTTCGAAGTCCTGTGTATTACACAAGAAAGACCTTGAACATACCTGAGTGAACTTAAATACAGGGCATTTTAGCAGTCTCAGTTTGGTTTCTAGTCACTGAGAAGGTTCCAATTCCACGATTAGCAAAGAAATAATGGTCAGACTGTTATCCCCTGTGCTCTATGTATTTTTAGCTTAAGAGTTAGTTACCTGTCATCAAGTGCTTTCTCCTTTAGGATATGCATTTATTTGGCTGGTTCAGTCAGAATTAAGACTGTATTTAGGTTTATTGCACACCATGGGGAACTTGAGAGAGACAGAGCACTGAAATAAAGGGGGGCTTGTGTGGTTCAGACAGCTCATTGTATAGACAGACATATACCAGTGTGCTCTGCTTATGCTGAGATCAGCTGGCAGGGTATGTTATGTGCATGAGTATATTTTAAGTTAGGTTATTCTGGCTTATGATTAATCTGAAAAAACTTTCCCAAACACCTAAGGTTGCTATTTCTAAGTCCTGAGGTGACGCTTAGTACAGACAAACCAATGTTCAAAAAGTACTAATTGCTGTTAGTGATAAAGTTGTACCATAACGAGTGAAAAATCCCAGAGAGACTCATGCTGATGAGGCAGGGTCAGTTCAAAATTTGCAAAAGATGTTCTTGGTAGCGTGTTTTCCAATTAAAAAGCAATAGCAAAGTACTTAGATGTATTGCTGGGAATTAAATACTTCTCTAGAGCTAATTGCTTTTGTTGGTAGTTTTCAGATGTACACTAGAAAGACAACAGATAGTTTGGACTGGGAAGGACTCATTCGTGTTTTGGGAGCCTTCCCTGACACAAAGCGGTCTGATGTTGTTTTTCCCCCTTCTGCTTCATCCTTGGTGCTGAGTGCTGATTACAAGCCATATATGTGCTTATATCACTCCTGGTCAGAGCAGGAGCGTCAGGGAATGCCTGTACAGGAGCCAGCACTGCTAGAGAGCATGTCCCAGCCTCCCAGTGGGAAATACCAGCATACACTATGATGTACGACTGTATTACCTATTAAAAGGTGATTATTTAGGGCATGTAGAAAAGAGAGCACCTTATAAATTAAGCAAAGAACAAGATGCATTTTAATAACTGTTCCTGTGTAATGGGAACTCTTGGAGTGTGCATATAGTGTTTTACTGTCAGTATGCTGCTGTTGGGGAGAATCCCAGGGAGGGGGCTCAGAAGGGAAAAAGGTGTTCTGTGCACGTATTCAATCGCAGTTTAAAGAGAATTAACTCAAGCTGCAGTCATGAGCCCTTCCTATTCCCTTTTCACAAACATTTGTTTGACTTTATTTGGCTGAATGTCTGCTGAGAGCAAATGCCAAGGTTGTGTTGCCTGCCCTGAGTGCCAAGCTTGACTTGTGTGCAGGAATGTGCCCATACTTGTCAAATCCAGGGAGAGCTAGAGTGCCCTGCAATTTACCTTGACAGTTATAATCAAAGCCACACAGCTCAAATGATGAATGTTTGATCTTCCGAGCTTATAATAAACACAGAGAAGAAACACCCTAGCAGCTATTTTATTGAATAAATTTAAATAATGCATTAATTTTAGAAAATAATTGCATATGAGTAAATGGCTAAGTTAATCAAAGTATTAATTTGTTCAGCTCTTAGGGATATGTAAAAACTTAAATAATGTGTAAATACTACATTTGGCACGTGCAAACTTACCACAAAATATGAGTTGGATGTAGTGCACACACAGCTGAAGAGAGACTAAGCAGATATCTTTTAATGATGCTTGATGAGGGGCAGTAATCATCAGGTTTGGGAATGGTATAGGAAATTGCACAATTCCAGTTTCAGTCCATCAGTTTACGCGTATTTTCCTCAAGACCAAGCACTTGGCGTTGACTTCCAAGTCCATGCCATGCATGGAGATGCGCTGGTGACATACAGCCTTTTGGCAAAACTTCTCGCCTGTAGTAAGTGAAATGCAAGGTGTGTCTTTGTTTATAAAGCATCCCGACTGTGCAACTTAGCTAGAAAAGAGAGAAAAGGGAGAGGTGCCACTGGCATGTGAAATGTCCCTGCAGTGGGTGCCAGAGGTGGTGGGAGGTGAGTGAGGCAGCAGATCGCTGTGAGCCCCGCTGCTGCCTCTGGGCTCAGCAGTGGCGAGCAGGACCCATGCAGCGCAGGCAGGTTGGGATGGAGCTTTCCAGAGGCTCCCTGGGAAGCTGGGGGAAAGTGGTCTAGGAAGTCACAAACTGAATTTAAGGTGGCTCTGTAGCAAATGTGGGTCTGTTGGCAGAGGTTGAGGGCTGGCACCAAGCTCTGGTGGCCTTTGTTGTAGTTTGGCCACCCCTCACAGCCCATGAGGATATGCAGGGTCACTGCAGCTGTACCGAGCAAACAGAACAGTGGTGTCATGCCTGCACAAATGATGGCACAGAAAGTGGGTATTTAAACTTGAAGTTAATGCTCCTCTGGTCCTACTGTGCCTGCTTTGTGTACGTGATGTATTCATGGAGAGAAGTACTGTGTTCTTTCCTAGACTGACAGGAGATTTTAATTTCTTACAAAGTACCAGTCTTGATCTGATTTAGTAATTTCTGTCGTGGCATGTGGCACTGGTGTGGTATATTAACAGTCTCACAGCAGTCTTAAGTAGGCTCAATGAAATTAATGTGAGTATTAGTCAAATACTGTCTGACAATTTTCTTAGGCTGTACTCTGACAAAAGTTGTTGTGGTTGGGAAATTATGATTTTCTTTTGTTATTTCATTTCACTTCATATTGATATGTGGGGCGATATATATGATGGTTATTTTTTAGAGTAGATTCTTTGTCCTGACTCAGTCAGGGACTGGAGTCTGGTATTTGTATTAAATATTGTATCAAGTGATTTGCAGTAGCTGTGGGGTTTAGTGGGATGAGAGCTATTTGTTTTTACTCATAAACCTGTGGTTCCTTTAGTTAGGGCTTTGGATTGCTTTTATGCTCCATTCTCACAGGAGAAAAGCAAATGCTGCTGAAAAATTACATTTTGATTACAGACAAAGATACCAGAAATGCATTACAGAAGAAGTTAGGTTTGCCTGCTTTTTGCCAGATTTATTTTGAAGTATAGAAATTACGTTCCATTGCCCTCCTGCTGTGGAAGTAGCACACAGAAGCTTGGATGAGAAATGCAACTATGCAGCCACTGTTGGCCTGGGCTTTAATGGTCCAGTCCTGTAGGAGCTTACAGGGAGACACCCCAGGGACAGCAGGACCTAGTGGAGGTTTTGGATGGGATGTGGGAAAACCAGGCTCTGCATGTGCTGAATGTGAATAAGCCAGCATGTGAGTTTTGAACGTGGACTGGCTGAGATGCTGGGCAGGTCATTCAGCTGAAGAGGGCTGTGTCTGAGCAGGTGAGGAGGGAGGTGGCTGGGACTCTTGCTCAGGGCTGCTTTTCCCATAAACGGGAGCCAGCAGGCTCCAAACGAGCTCCCTATGGCTTTTCCCCTTTGTTTTGGTGGTGACTCTCACTTCTTGCCCAGCCCCATTGTGGTACTGGGGCAAACTCCCTGCGGCGTCACCATGCTCCCTGTACACATAACCTTCTGTTCCTCCTTGGTTTATTTATTGTCACTCATTAAAGTAAATTTATTGATTTAATGCTATACCCCTCTAGAGGAGGTGACCCTGTCTTTCGGCAAGGCTGTGCTCTCTGGTCCCTGTGACACTGTCTGGATGTGATGCTGGTTACTTCCCTGGCTTTCTTCACCCATCAAAGCTTCTGAAATACACATCCTTTGGATTTGAGTGTCATCAGGTAATCTGATCAATATAACACATAGCTGCCAAAATTCAAGTGGGCCCTTGAAGCTGACACAGGAGGTATATTACATTATGGAATGACCTGTTGCACCTTAGATTATTTCCTTATTCATGCAGAACAGCTATTTTATTCTGTCCTGCATTTCTTGAAGAACAAGGAGAAGTAATCAGAGCATTTTGTAGAGGAAAAAAGGGCTTCTTAGCCTACTGAAAGACATGCAAACTCCATTTCATCTTGGCTTATAAATCATTGCTAGAAAAGTTCTGTAGTTCTGCTTTTTTTGTTACCTGGTGCATTTGGAACAGAACGCGGTGCATATAATGTTATATACGTAAATGTGCTGCCATTTATCTACTTAGCCACATTTACTGGAGTAATTACAAATCAGATGAGGTGTGATGCTTGCTGACCTTTAAAAAAGGGCCCAAAACAAAAGGCAAAACAACATTTACAAATGTTAATGCTGAACAAACCCTCAACTACTTGCTGTGATCTCGGTATTTATTCATATAAGGAAAGTAAAAGACTTACTGAAGACAAAAGGTATTCTGATATGCCCTACTAAAAATTTCAGCTGAAGTGACTTGGAAAGAAAAAAGCCCAATGCAATTTTCTTCTGTGATAACTAGGGGAAAAAAAGCAATCCTCCAATTACAATTTCGAAAATACAGAATAATCAGTGCTTGCAGCAAAATTAGGAGTCCCCTGGTATTCTTCAATTGTGACTTAGCTGTTAAACCCTGATTAACTTACATACAAGTTTGTTATTTAAATGTGAAAATAACTTACGGTAGCACAAGATAGAAATTGGAACTCAAAATATTCATATTGGCTATTTATCTACTGGTTGCCTCCCATGGAAGCAATTAATTTTAGCACTTGGATATCTTCATGCTTTCTGTGGGATGGTTTTGTACAATTTACATAGAAAAATTGTTTATTTCCAAGTTACACGTCATACACTGAAGAAATTTCCCTGCAGTGGCGTTGCAGGCATTGCTGGTTGAAGTTCCATGGAAACCCTGCATTCCTGCGCTGCCTAATGGCTGCCCCAGCCCCTTCCTGGCATGAGCAAAAATTCTCTTCCCGTCACAGAGAGCTGCAGCTAGGGGCCCCTTCAGTCCCAGTCTGGGGCAGCTTGTGCCCATGGATGGGTGTGAAACCTGGGCAATTTGGGTAGCTGGAGAAACTGCTGCTGCTTTTAATTTGGGCTGAGGCCAGGAGTTTGCTGCAATGGGGTGTCAGTGCTCATACAGGAGGGATATTGGCAAACTTTGGCAGCTTTAGGATGACTCTATTCCAGAATAGAAAAATTTGCCCAGGTGTCAGTATTGCCACAAGTGATCCCCTGCATCTGTCCTTGTCAGCTGATTTGCTTATGGAGACTTGCTTTGTTTTGTCTCCCCTGAGCATCTATATGTATGAGAGAGAGATCTTATTAAATTTTCTCCATCAAATGCAGTGTCTTCTCAGCAGGGATCTTGTGCATGTGTGTTCCCTTTGGAATGCTTTAATAACATGGACACAAATGCAAACATTTTGGCTGGGCAACAGAACTATCATACAGGTTTTAACTTTAGTATTACTTCTAGACTGTTTCCCCCACACCACCTGTAGTGGGCTGTAATTTCTTCTTCCCTGTTACCAGGAACACTGGAACTGCTCTGTCACTGCTGTCACTTCTGTCCCAAAGGACAAACTAAGGCTGATTCTCCTTTGGATAAGAGTCAACTTGTGTCCTAACCGTGCCTGTGCAAAACTGTATATGCTCACCCCAGTATTTTACAGACTCTCCTCTGTGACCAGTTGCATTTTGATGGTGCTATCAGATATATTCCAAGACCACTGCCTGTTTTGCTTTTCCAGGGGAGTCACCCTGACGTTCTCATTCGGGCTTAGTAAAGGGAGGACAGTGTGCTATGGGACAGCATGCTGACTGGCAGTAGCCCAGTATCTGAGTTACAGGTCTCAGGGTCTCTTCTTTTTTGTCAGGCAGGATCCTCTTATTTCTCAAAAATACTTCACAATAAAAAATTACTTTGGATTGCTTGAGTATTGCACTTTTGGAATTACTATTTGACAAAAAAGTGGGTTCAGTGAGGCCCATTGGTAGTAGCTTGTAATGCATTTTGAAAAACAGCTCTTGCTTGACATTTATATTTTGTTGCTCATTCTGGGTGTCCTGTTTTGTCCAAACACCCACAGCTGAAGATGACGGGCATTGCAGTAGCAAAGCCTAGCAATTACATCCCCTTTCCTGTGCCAGCCCAGAAGCTAATCCCCTTATCCCTTTGTTTCTCTTCTTTGTTCTGTGATAAAAAGGAAAATGCCCCTGGCCTGTCACCTTGGCTTTACATTTTAAAAGTTCTGCATGCTTTTCTAAAGATGGACAGAATTTTCCACGGGGAACTGGCACCACATCATGTCCACAGGACCTCTGTCCTGAGGCAGATACTGAATTAATGTCTTTCACACAAACGTAGAGGCACACGCAGAGAGGGAGAGCAGATCAATGTTTAGCTACGCAAATAGTCTTCTAGGCTTTAATATTAAACTGGCATAGACTTGTCATAACAGCTATGCTGAGGACAGGCCATGAGTAAGCTGCTGTGCCCAGGTGCTGCATTATTGGAGGGGACACAGTGGATGTGGGTGCAGGGGGTCAGGGTCTGGCTGGCAGCTCCTGGCATTGCTGAAGAGGAGGTCTGAGCTGTCCAGAGGGACAGCTGTCCAGCTGTCTGCTGTCCAGAGGGCTGAGCTGCCCCCCGCTCCCACTCACAAAGGCAGAGATGAAGTTTCTGGGCGAAAACCCAGTATATGGATCTGGCTATAGTATGGCTTTGTACTGTGTTGTTATTTAAAGCTCTCTCAGTGTTAGTTCAGACTGTGCATGGCTCACCTGATGTGGATTTATGAAGACACTTGTCTCTAGTGCTCTCCTGGCAGCTGTGGCTGCAGTGACTTGGGTGGTGAGGGCCATGAAGTGAGAGGTACTGCACTCAGACAAGCCTGTGCTTGGTCAGTCTTTGTCATGAAGAGCTCATTTAATTGTGTTGGATTTGATGAGCTTATGTGTGAATCCAGCTATGAAATTTCCTCTTGGTGAGTGCTTTGCCAGGAAGATGGGAGTCAGCTTGCTTCCTTGAGGGGCTTCCCTGCAGTTTGTGAGCACTGTCCATGGAGGAACTAAGCTTTCTGGAGGATGCAGATACAGATGCACAAGTGTTATGATGATGCAGGAAAACTGCACCCAGTTGCCAAACTTGACATGGTTTAAAACGTTTCTCTGAACTCTTTAATATGGCACCTTTTCTGTTTTAATTCAAACTTTCATGGCACCATTCATACTTCTGCTCATTTTATCCCTCTTTTTTGGCATCCCTGTGTCTCACCAAATTGCTGCTAAGCCCCAGGAATTGCATTACAAAGAAATTTTGAGGAAGCACATGTATATATTTTTCTATTTAATTTCTCCTTTTTTCCATTAGGCAGTTCCCTCCAGGCTTTGGTGCGTTTGCCCAGTGCAGCGGCAAGGCACATAGTTAATATGGCTGGTATGTTTCTCTTAAAAAGGGTGGTTTTGAAGCTCTGTGGGTCTCCCTTTCTTGTGCTGATTCGTGGGACCTTTTCTGCTGTTGTTGTTCTCAGTGTTTCATTTTTATAGCCTGCTGGATCCTCATGTGGGTGAGCAGAATTGCTCATCCATAAGATCCTCTGGGGGACATGGTAGAGAGGGTGCATTTCTGATATCCCGTTTGCCTGGTGGTTGTGTTCGGCATGACTCTTCCCTTGCATGACTCTTGCCTTGCATTGTTAAGATAATGGAGGAGGAAGAGGAATATTGCCTGCTGCTGTGTTAGATTAGGTAATGATTTTCTAGCTCTCACAAGCTGGATCAGGTTTGTCTCAGTGCCCACACAGTGCCTTGATTCGCTATCAAAAGAAAGCCTTGAATTATGCAAAGAATAAGGTATGAGCAGCAGAGCTACTGCTGAGCATGGTTTTTACATTGCCTCTATTGCATATTCATTGTAATCAAAGATCACAACTTTGTTTTCTGGAGTTAAAATATTTTTTGATACTGTAGACAGTTCCAGCCTGCACAATGTGTATTGATAGAAATATCCAATAGCTCTGTTACTCTAAAGCAAAGGGTTTTTAGGCAGTGGGCAGAGGAAATGAAAACACATGTCATGTGGTATTTTGGGTACAAAACCAAGCGCTTCAAAATGTTCATTCTTCTTCTTTGCCAATTCTTAGTTCAGAAGTCTTGCTCTTAATGCAGTTCAAACTCAGAAGATGAGCAAAGATATTCGTGTACACAAACCGAGATAACTGGGTTTAATTGCCATCCACCACGTTTCTGATGTACCCATCTGAGGTATTTATTATGAGAAGAGCTGTCATGAGGTGCTTGGTAGAAAATGAGAACAGTTGTCAGTGCAGGTTTGTAGCACTGTCTCATGCTTAAACGCTTGCTGGGGAGGGGCAGGCTGGTTGTATAACGAAAACACAGACAATGTGTCTAGTTGTGAAGGGGGATGGTTAGAAATGAAGTAGAGCCAGGATTTGCCTGTTTGCTTTTATGATATACTGAGGCACCTCCTTTTCCTTTGGGGTCTGCGTGTTTCATTAGGAGGGTTTTGCACGAGGGAAAGAAGGTAATTGAAAACATTTTGGGCTGTGACAATGAGCTCTTCCCTCTAACAGAATCATGTTTTGCTGTTTTCGCTCTCAGCTTGCTGACAAGATGATAAAAGGTAGCATGGTGTGTGGGCCTTGGTAAATAGTGCCTTACTTCCAAAGGTAGGTAGGTAATTTAAACAATGCTCTGCTTGAGAAGGAGGGGACAGAGTGGTGAGGCTTTAACATGCTGATACAGGGAGAAGGGGATTGATGTTTAACCAGGGAGTGGTTCGGGGGTAGACAGGATATGAAAGCTGGGTTTCTGGATGTCCCATTTTGTTTGGCGTCATGTGTGGGACAGTCTCAGAGGCTTTTGAAGCTGCCAGTGAAATCTGTGCTGAAACATTGCTCCTGACTGGGGTGCCAGCCCTAGGGAGCAGCTGCTTGAAGGAGACTCTGAGGACGAGAGGGAATGTTAATTTAGGTGATTTTGATCTTTCTGGTTTTGTGCTAAGTAGTGGTATCCCAGTGAAGTATAAAGAGGCAGCATTGGTGGTCAGTTTCCTTGCTGCTGTTGAAGGAGGGCAAGATCTAAGGAAGGATTAGGGATTACATTTCTTTCTGATGCTTGGTGGTAGCTGAAAGCTTAGACTGCAGCTCCATCGCATCAGCAGATGGACATATGTGAAGGTGAGGAAGAATATAGATGTTAGCAGAGCAAGCATATGGAGAAAGCAGAGAGGCCAGGAAGGGGGGAGGGATTAACAGATGGGAAGTAGAAGAATAGTCAGCAAGGTGGAAGGGGAGGAAAAGCCTTTCTGCCAGACACATCCCCTTTTCCATTCCCGGGAGAGGCTGTTCCCCAGTGAGGAGCCTTGGTACCTGCAGATGGCAGCTGCAGCACAGGAGATGGAGTTTGCCAGGTCTCAGGCAGCGATATAAAGACCAGTATGAATTCACAGGGAAAAAACAGCCTCATTTCTCAGTTAGCAGTCTGTGTCTGTCTGTGCTGCTGGGTCCCTGCTGTAAAGGAGCTTCCAGAGAGCAGACCTGATCGTCAGACCAGGGGCTGTGTGGCTGTGATACCTCTCTTTCAGGGCCGGGAAGGAGCCACCACTACATCCTCATAATCCACTTAGTTAAAACAGCTGAGAAGGCAGAGGAGTATCAGGCACTGCTTCCCAGGTGGGTCATGGCTGGCTGTAGTGTGGGGAATGAGTTAGAGAACTATAAATGCTAAGAGGAAAGAGCCTGCAGGGTTTCACTGTTCAAACCTAAATCCTTTTGGCTGGTCACTGGGTGTGGCATAGCCCTGTTGTTGATGGTTGTAACTCTGGGCCCAGGCAGTGAAACATCCATGGTTGCTTGGAAAAGCCCTTAAGGGAAAAAGAGGTTAAAAACTTCAATACGACAGTGGCAAGAGCTGTTAATTGAAAAATCAACAAATGGTATTATGAATGAGCAAAGGATGACCTGGCCAACCCTTTCTCTCATTCCAGTGGCATCTCTCTTTTCCTCTTTACTGCTCTGCTTTTATGATAATGCAGACAACAGGCAATCAGACAGGGATTTGCAGTAAATATTAGGAATAAGTGTTGTATTTTGGGGTTGGTGCTGTTTGTGGGGGTTTTGGTAGCATAATAGAGCAGTGCATTTTTTTCAAAACCACCTCAATCCTTGTTGCTCTTACTGTGGATCACAGAGGATAAAAGTGAAGTGATGTGATAGCTGCACGTTATGTATGACGCATTTAAATACATTTAAACACATACTGATACTGCAAAGTCACAATAAGAAAGCTAGGAAATGCTAAAAGTAGGCTATTTGGAGAGACATTTTTGATTTTGCAGGCTGTTCCCAGCTAAAGCAAGGTGCCTGGTCAGCCATCCAGAATTGTCACATTCTGTGATTGTCTGGTGCTTTGGTCTAGGCAGCCTGGACTGTGCGTGGCTGCTCCCCACGATGTTCTGTGTGATGTGTGTGCTCAGCACTGCCATCACAGGAAGGTTTTGAGTAACACATGAGGTATTTGCACCAACCATAGACTGTCCATCCAGGTTAGGTTTGAACTCAAGTGCACCTTTTAGGCCGCTTTAAGGCCACTTCATGGCCTAGATGGGAGTATAAGAGAATCTCTAACAGATGATCAGATCCCTGTGCCATCTGTACACCTTAGGACTGAGTTCTCTTAAACTCTGCTGCTATATTTGGTTGTTCACATAACTTTATTTAGAGCACAAGTGAGGGCACACACGGTTCTCCAGTCATCCCTTCTGTTTCAAAGAGCAATAAATCAGGCAACTGTTGGTTTTTTAACTTGCAATGATTAGAAAAATCATGTGCATTTGTGTCCTGAGGAAGTTAATAGTAAAAGTTTCTCTGGTGCTTCCTGGTTCTGGTTTGGGAGTGAGCTTGGGCAGACCTGTGGTAAGCTGCCTTATGTGTTCCTCTGTGGCTCTTGGAGCGAATGTCAGAGAGCAGCAGAGCTCAGCTTCGCTACTTGAAAGCTTTAAGTGTCTTACAATAACCTCAATTTACAGCTATTTGGAAAGGATGCAGCAGAGCAGAGCAAGTTGGGGAACCCCTGCTGGAGACAGAAATTTGACTTCAAGTAGTAGGCACAAGCTCTTGCTGTGGCTGCTGGCAAGGAGCTCACAGCCTCTATTATTTGATGGCTGAAAGCATCTCACAGCTGTTTAAACTTACAGCAGTTTGAGAAGAAAGCAGCAGAGTGGAACGCATTGTTTATACGGGTGGTATGAGCCCATGTGAACCTGGGCTGTGTGCCCCTGAGGGGCTTGTCATCTCTAAGGCCGGCAACTGGGCTCGTCCCAGCAATCCTGAGCTGCAGGACTGGGATTTGTGCAGTGAACAACATGGTCGTAAAAACAACAGCATTAAGCAGAAGGCATTAGCATTTGGAAAATGAGGAAGCAGGAACCCAACCAAAAATGCTTTTCCCCAGAATAGAGACATGCCAAGGAACTGTTCTTCCCTGAAATATCAGCCCTGAGGAGCTCTTACCTCGGGCTGAAGATGTAGCTGTCAAGTTAAATGAGTGTGACTTGATCTGAGACAGTCTCTTTGCTGCAGGCGTGTGTGCGAGTCCCTTAGGATATATCCGTTGGGCACAACAGGTAGCAGCCACGAGCTTATGTAAGTGTGGAGTGGTGCCTGGGATGAGCTTAGCTAGGGCATCTTGGAAGCAAAACCATGCTGTAAGAACCGATCTTAATGAAATTGTAATTCCCTGGACTGATTGGCTTTAAAGGAAGGTCATGGGGATTGTTTTTTGGTAGGAACACAGTTCTTTGCCAGCACACTGAGCAAAATGCAGGGTCTTAGCAATTCCTCGTATTCTTTATACTGGTCTGGTGCTTCAGAATGAAATTTTGTTCTATACAGTACTTTGGCCTTAAACCCTTGCAAACATACAACAGTTCCTGGAAAAGAACCACAAACAAACAAGAAAAAACGACACTGTAATACATAGTTTTTCCAATATACTTTCTGAACTAGCAAGCATGTATTGCCAGTGTTTCCAAGCTCCTTATGGATCAGAGGTTCCAGAGAGATACCTAGTTTTAAATGAGGCTGAGATTGTCTTTTATGCATGTGGCCTAAGAAACCTGAATTTAAAGCAGGTACAGGACGGCAGCACCACAGTGAATTTGTGAGACCTGGTAACACCTCCAGGGAGCATCATTCTCCCACCACTCTCCTGTAAAATAGGCTCCTGTGATTATGAGAGAAGTGTGAAAGCTTCTGCAGTAGCCTTGGTGCATTTTCTGCATGGAAGAGAGTTCAGGGTGCTGGGAAAAGGTTATTTAAGGGATCTCCAGTGCTTACTGGTTTTGCTGATTCTTATGACTTTACTGGTATTGTGGCATTTTAGTGCCAATACCACAGCTCCTGGGGAAATCTGACAAATCTGAGGATGTCAGAGTATGAGCATCTCTTAGGCTTGTGATCCTGTGGTAAAGGGGAAAATGAGGAAAGAGACACAATTATAAGTTAAAGAAAGCAACACTTAGATGGAGATAAAAGAAGTACATTTCCCAAAATTCATTTTTGAGGTTCAAGGACATGGTAAGGACATTGTTTTGATGACACACTTGCTTATAAGTCCAATATCATATTTCTTTGTTTCCATTGAGATTTTAATTTGGGTGCAGTTAGTGCTATGCTATAAACTCTAAATTAATCCTGTCATCTGGCACATTATTCTCTGTTTTGTCTCTGCTACTGAACTGATTTTCTTTTCTCAAATGTGGTATAAAATTTGTATGTACTTCCTGGAAATTGAAAGATTTAACAATGCTTTGTGGAGTGCTGTTCAGTCGATGTATGCATGGCACAGAGGTATTAAAGGGTAAAAGTTCTTTTAGAGGTGCTGAGTGTTATAGTCCTGTTGAAAGATTAGTGAGAAATTCAACTACACATTTGTCAGAATCCCGAAAACTTGCCAAAAGTTTGTGATGTCTGGGCTTTGGTATTGACTAGGTGCAGTGCAAATACAGGTAGGTATAAGAACTGGAAATGAAGTTAGGTATGAAAAACTGCACCAAGCCAGAGTTCAAGATGGAAGAGAAAAATTGTCCTCCCAAAAATTCCTCTCTAATTGTTCACTAATGGAAAAACAGCTTCCAGGAGAGATTGTTTTCCCAGATGCAACTGCCAGAAGAAACCAAGTTACAATCAAAGTCATACACATATTATGGGCTTATGATAATGTATTAAGAATAAAATATACAAGATGTCAGAAGTGGTGCTTATTTCCTGCAGATTGTGGATTGCCTCTTTTCTAAAGTTACTGCATGTTTACTTGCCAAGTACTAACAGCGGTGAAGTGTATTTGCTGTGTTTAAATGAATTACTTGAATTGGAGGTAAAGGCTCAGGATTATGAAGTTCCGGCAAACTGCCTAGGTGCTAAAAGAGCCCCTCAGCTTGCTGGTCCTAGGGTGCTAGTAAAGCTATTTTCTGGTTATCAGACATGATCCAGACTCTGAGATGTTTCCTGACTCATGATTGCCTTGTCATTGTGCTGGATATCAGTAGCAGGCAGGGAAGGGGTTTCTTGTGTCTCTGTCTGAGCTGCAAAATTGTGACTTCTGCTCTGTCCCAGGTGCATCTCTCTGTAGGTGGGTAGATGGGAGCTTTCCCTCTGCAGATACCTGTGATTTGCAGAGAATAGTGTCTCCACAGCCTTGTTTTCAGCTTTAGGTAGGTCTGGCTTAATTTTTCAAGGGAGCCAAAAAGGCTTTCCTGCTGGGAGAGTGGTAACACTGCTGTACTGTCTCACTGATGTCCCAAAGTCAGGGAGTGTACCTCGTAGTGACTAAAGGACCCTTGGTGGCTTGGAGGTGTGCTGCTTTCTGCCCCATCTGCTACTCCTCTGAAGAGCTGATGGAAGAAATGCATTTGAGAAGGGGGTTTGGACCTGCTACAATGCAGTAATGGATTACTGAGAAGCAGCGGTACCGGGGAGCATGAGTGCAATTTTCTCCTGCATGATTTGGCTGAAGATCAGCAATGGGCTTCTGTGAATAGGAACATCATTAACTGAAATGGTGTGACTGTTGTGGCCGTATTACAGTGGTGTCTTGCAGTGTTGGTAGCTCAAATCTATCTTCTCTTGTGAACTTCAAGTTTAAACACTGAGAAGACTGTAGAAATTTAAATCTCCGCCTGCAACCTGTGTAGACCTTGAGCTGAGGCAGGCTTGATAGATAAGCAAAGCAAATGCACCTTTACTTTTCATTTACGCTTTTTTTTTTATCCAGCTGGAAGAACTCTGTACAGCTTTAAATGCTGTTGCATCTCATTTGTAGTTGAATATAAGTTGATGGTGATAGATGAGGTGTCAGGTAGCTTGTGAGGACAACTACCTGGCAATGACATATTATTAACAGTAGTTTAAATGATTGCACTTGTTCCAGAACAAAAGGTGGACTTCTGTCTATTTTTAATTTGCATTTCTGAACTATCTGATTGGAACTTAGTACTGGGAGGCTGTAAAATAAATACAAGTTTTCTTTATGGTGGTCATTAGGGTATGATGGTTGTGAGGTATTTTTAGGTAATACTGTCAAATCAGAGGAGTTGAAAGCTCACCCCTCAGTTAAGTGTTTGTGGTTTTAAATTTTTTCTTAGTATTTGTTTAATTTCGTTTGGAAAGGCTAAAAATTAAAATATTTATATATGTACACCTATCCACCCGTTTTCTGTGGCTGGTGGTACTGACATCAGCATTTAGGCCATTTTCTAGACTGTTTCCTTCATGCAAGACTGGCTGAAATTACTTTAAAACATATTTTTCCCCAGCACCTGAGAAGGAGCACCACAGCATTCAGGGACACGCTGGCCCCAGGGCCTGAGGATGGCGTGTGTGCACATGTGTTATCTGGGGTGTTCCTGCAAATCCTGGGACAGGGCTGCCAGGGCCACAGGCTGTGAGCCCTGTTGTCTGAAGATTTCCTAGGACCACAGCACCCATGAGATCAGGAGCAGAGATAGAACAAACAGAAGCATTTAGCAGTATTTAGCAGGGGCTCTCACAAAACCAGGGTGAGCCCTGGCTTCCCCAGTAACTTGGGGGTGGGATCTGCTTCCTTGGATGTCTCTGGTGTTTGCCTCATCAAGGGATTGTCAGTGGGCCCCACATGAAGCACGTCATGGAAAGGTAAGAGCTCGTAATGATCAGACTACTACAGGACGCTGTGAGATTTTTACAGTAATGCTGCAAGAATCTGTGGGTTGGGAGGAAAATGGCAACTTCAGTTAGTTACTGAGAAAGGGAATTACTGTCATTTAGTGCCTGACTGTCCCATTAAAGGCTGAATGTGAGAATATTTATTCACTGTTCATTTGGGGGTTTTGTCCTCTCTTTTTCTTCTGTTTTGCTTTTCTTTGTGGTTTTTTTTTTTTTTTAGAGTAGTTTAGGAGAACTGGCTATGGGAAGCTAAGAAGTTATGGTGACTCAAGGGATCTTTTTCTAGTTGTTCATGCTGGAAAGTTTTTGGGTTTTTTGTTTGCTTCCTCCCGACCCCACTCCACACCTCTTGGAGCCATTACATTTTGTGGCGATTATTGCTTTGGAAAACGGCAGATGGTCCTGTGGCACTTGCTGCCAGCCAGCCCTACAAGAGGTGGGGAGCCTGGCTGGGAGGAACCCAAAGAAGGATGTGGAGAGGTGCTGTGGAAATCCGGGTGGGCAGTTCAGGTACATAGGAGGGATTAGGGGTGCAGTGTAAAGGATCTGCGGAGGGATGAGCTTGACTGATGACTCTTCCCTCCCACCCTGTTCCTATGAAGGGCATCTGTACTCAGGGCTTGTAGCAAGGGACAGCCATCCTCTTGTGTTTGCTGACCCCTTGTACACACACTCTTGCACAATTAACTTTACAGAGTTTTGAACCCCTTCTCTGTCTTCAGGGGAACCTCAAATAATACTGTGATTTTGAGTTGTTTTTCTTCCTTGTGTGTGTGGGGCCAACCATGGCAGCATGATGTCCTTCCAGTGTCTCTTGGCAGAGAGAACCGGGCTTGTCCTCTATGGGCTGGCCATTCCTCTGCTGCCAAATGACTCCCTAGTGCTGCGATAAGAAATGTGGTGTTATGCTAGGGAGGAAGTGGTACAGCTACAGCTGGATGTCTCCCTCCTAGAAGCAAAAGAAGAGAATGAGGAAAGTGAGGGATAATTATAGACTGGTTTGCAATTATGTCAGGGACTTTAAATTACCTGGTATAAAAGGAATGATGAGACAATGTTAATTGAACCCCACAATGGTGTCTTTTAAAATCAAAATAGAAGGTTTTTTCTTCAGAATTTCTCAGGAAGTTTTTCATGGTTCCAGGCTCTCAAGTGCAGAATGAAGTGAATGCTGCTGCAGTGTCCTAATGATGGGACTTGTCCAAGCACTCAGCTTTAGAAGTAGTCTAGGGAAAGATGGCTGTGTCCTGGGCACCAGATTAAAAAAAACCAAAAACCTGAGATTTAAGAGGCAAGTCTTTCCTCCCCAGGGCAATAATTCTACATGGCACTTGGAGTCGTGCTGAAGGTGTTGAATCTCTTTCTTCTTAAGTTTGAAAGATGGAAGAAAGATTTGAAAATAAACACAGAAGAACATCTGGTTTTCAGGATATTTGTTATGGGAAAAAAGTTATCAGAGGTAGTTTGGTGTTGCCTTTTTATTTTGCTGTTGCTGCTTATGTCAGAGGAACCAATTTGTAGGATTTTTTAAAAAATGCTTTCATGTGCAAAATTTGGGTCTTATAAATCAAAATTCAAATGGGACAATACTAAAGATGGAAATTTTTATTTACTGGCATAACAAGTTTGGAACAATCTCATCCAATTTAGGGATTGGCAGAGAAGAGTGAAACATCGCTGGAGTCAGGGTACTACTTATTTCCAATAAACATTTTGTTAGAACAGTGTTCATTTAAATTTTTCTTACTGTGGTTTTGTACAGATATTCATCTGCCTCTTGCAGTGTTTAATATTCACATACTGGAAGAGTAATTTAAATAGGTAATAGATGCAGAGTGTAAGCCTTAGATCTTGTTCATAACAGTGCAAACTATTGGATGACAACAATTGCAAATATATGCCTGGCTTTGCAGGATGCCAACTCATTGGCTTGGGACAGAGAGCTCACCTTAAGTGACAATAAACATTTTATATTTAAGTATTCATTGGTGATCTAGATGAACAGAAAGAGCTGCAACATTTAATTGTACTTCTTTTTGTTTTGTGGAGAGGTCTTATGCAGACTGACGGCAGTCCTGGAGAGAGATCGAGCCTTGCTGGAATGGGATCCACATGCACATTTTAATCAGGAATGACGGCTCCGAAGCAGTGCTGTGTGCAGTTCCTCTGGGACCTGTACCCTAACTGCTGCTCACACTGGCGTGGAGGAGGAGGTGAGCAGGATGCTGAGCAGTAACTGAATGATACTGTGTGAAATTCCTGGAAGAAATGAAAGCATTTGTTTCTAAAAAGTTATTTCTGCCTATGTTTTAATTAATTCCTGTCTTTTCTGCTCCTTCTGTGTGGTTCTGTGTGGTTATGTTGTCAGAAGGATAGGCTGTGAAGAGGGTTAAATGAGAAGGCTTTTCTGCGAGGAGGAAAAACTGGAAGTATGTACCCATATTTTGTAGTTAAATAGGTTATACCTGTCAAAATGGGCTCTAGCTAGATGACGAGTAAGGCTGGGTTACAAACTGGAGAAACTGTGAATGATTTAGGAAATGTGGAGGGTTTTTTGTTTGTAGTGTGGCTGTTTTTTAAGTGCTTCTGTAGAGCTAGATAGCTTCAAGAGTAATGTTGTTTACCCCAGGTTGTTTTGGGGTCAAAAAGAAATGCTGAGTTGCTGCAGAAGGGATGTGTGGGGTTTGCTGTGTCTGAAACAGCTTGTGGGCACCGTGAGAGGTGCAGCATTGTAGGCAGTGGAGTGGGGAAACCCCCAGAGGTGCGGTGCTGAGCATTTATTTCTCTAATCGGATTTTTATGTAAGTGAGATTTGTTAATATTGTATCACAAACTTTGCTGGCTTGCTGTAGAAGTCTTCTCCAGAAGAGTTAACAGCTACTTCTAAACATGATCTTCCAGACTAGACCCATCCTGAACAGTTGAGATGACCTAGGAAATGGTTGTAGACTCAGATGGAGTTACCATTGCAATCACAATAACTCAACTGGCTTATTATCAAATTCTCCAGCTCTCTGAATTGCTGACCTCACTCCCAAGCTTTCTGTAAGTGGAACTTCTGAGTCCCTGGTGTAAGAAAAGCCTCAACAGCTTTTAGTTATCTTTCTGGCAACTTCTATCAAAATTTCTGACTAAACTTTACAGCTTCCAGCTGCCTTCTTGGCACTAGCTTTAGGGAGCTGAGCCAGCACTAATGCCAGCCCCATCCAGTCTGCACCTGCCCTCGGGCTATGATGGTTACTGTGATGCTGATGGTGCTTCTGGTGCTGAAAAGGAGCCTCCTTACAAACCAAAAATAAGAGTCAGCTGGCATGCTCAGCTCCTGCTGCAAATAACCTCAAGTTTTCTGAAGGCTGGCCCTGAAGTGGCGGTGTTTCCACTGCCACAGGAACATGAAGGTGAATAGTAAAGACTAACAGAAGTTCGTAGTAAGGATTTCATCCTTGTGAAGCCCCCGAACACCAGCCCATGTGAGGAGTATGCTCTAGCCTGAAGTTACTGAAGGAAGAAAATGTGTAAGTTAGCGTGTAGAGGGTAACAATTTTCTGATATATATTGATTGCATGAGCTAAAACCAAGAAGTACTGAATGCTTATCTGGGAAGTATAGCAGAAAATTAGACTGAAAGGGGATTTGGAGAGTGTCTGTTGGAAGAAGAAAGTTCAGTTTTATCTATGTTATTTTCTGAAAATAAATGCACCTACACTCCACAAACTTTAATCTTTTATGCTCTTTTTCCTCTCTGCCAGTTGTGAAAACTGGAGAACAGAAACTAGTTTGTTATCCTTGTTTAGCCAGAAGGACTTTCTAGAGTAAAAAAAAAGTTAGGAGATGTCTATTTTGCAAGGCTAGTAGGTCTTCTTGCAAACTAGGACTGGGTTTATAAGGCATAGCATAGGCCTGGCCATTTCACCCTTGCTGGGTTGAACAGAGGGCTGGGCCTTACCTGAACTCAAAGCTGAATTAGGAGAACTGGATTTGTCTCTACCAGAAAGCACCATTTGTAGCTGTCTCAGTAGATGCAGGGTGAAATAGCGAAGGGGAGATGGAAAGCACAGGCGGTGGTTTGTGCTAATGTAATATGGAAGGAAGAAGAAGAGTAAGCTGAAAGACTGTCAGGTAATAGAAACACCTAGTCATGATCTTCCTGTTTGCAGTAGGGTAAACTGCAGCTCCTCAGAACAAATGTAAATGTCAGGAGCCCGGGGGAGAGATGAGGTTACCCAAAGGTTAGGTACAAAAACAAAGCTTCAGTGTGTTGAAGTAAGTGGTCCTCACATGGAATGCTAAAACATTTCCCTTCTGTCAGTTCAGTGCTAAACAGAAACTGTAAAACCAAGTGATAAAATGAATCAGATGGAGCAATGTGTGTTTGGCTGCTTATTGCTGACAACTGGCCCTGGTGAAGGCTGCAGTGGTTTGATGGGTATTAGTAGGCTGCTGCATTCCTACAGTATTTAGAGTTAATGAGATTATTGGATTGCTGTGTGATGTATTAAAAAAGCTAATACTGTATCTACAATACCAAGGTACCAGAGATGTGGATAGATAAGATCAGAGTGAAGGTATGAGACTCGTGTATGGAGATGTATATTTCAGAGATTTTGTCCATTTACTCTACTGCTTGCAGAGATGATTTATTACAGAGTCCAAAAATGCCATTAGTATGCTACATTTGAAATGCATACCCTAATCTTATTTACCATTGTCCTGTGCAAGGAATTTTAATTACCCTCTAGAGATTTAAATGAAAAATACTGCTGGAAAAAAAAATAATGCTACAGTAAACTGGCTTTCTCAGACGTAAACTTCAGCAGTAACAAAAGGGAAAATGTGGAAATGTGTGAGCAGCATTCATTTTTTACTACAGTACCTTGTGGAAGTGGTATACAAAGAAGCATTAATATTTTATTACAGAGATCTGTAACTGTTTGCAGTTGACTGATCTGGCTGTATGATAAGAATTAACTTGACAAAAGGGCATTTCTCAAGTACAGCCCTGGTGTTTTTCTTTCTTTGTTTTCATGGCCAGTTGTTAAGCTCTATCCACCCAGCCACTCTGTTGTTATGCAGGGTTTTCCTTTTCACACCGTTCGTTTCTGTGGTGAGGTGCCTGGGACAGAGGGAAGCCTTTTCCTCTGCTTCACCACTGGCACCCCTCTCAGAAGCAATGACGTTTAATGCCGTTCTCTTACTGAGTGGTTCTGGAGGAGCCTGGGGACAGAGATGCTCTGCTATGGGGCACCCTTGGGCTCTGATCTGCTTCTGTGATCCTGCAGATCACAGGTGGGTTTGTGTGTTCACCATTTTGTTTGCTTTTTATTCCAAATTTGTATGATCTTAGCATAGATAAATAGATAAATTCATCTGAGTAGCCATGTTCAAGTCAGTGGGAAGCAAGAAGAACCCTCTTGGTGAGACTGGAGCTGATACATGCTGGGAGCAGCCATGGCAGTGTAATTACAAAATTTTGTTAAACTGAGTGCACCATATATGCTTTCTCATTTTTATTATGTTAATAATTTTCACTGTTTCGAGCTGTCTTCTCTGTAGTCTGGTTGCAGAAATTTCCCCAAATAAGCCTTTAATAATTTTTTTTCACTGCTGCTTTCTTGAATCTCTATATAGGAAGAATCACATTACCGCATTACTTTTTTTTTTTTTTAGTGTTCAAACCCAAGCCCTTGGGATACACTTGATTTCTCTGACACTCTGTCTCTGCTTTTCCAAGAGTGAGAGTACTAGATGGCTCATTTGAAAAACAGCAGCTGACAACTGTGCTTAGTTTCATGTTAAACTATCGTTCCTCATTTATTTGAGTCTGTCAAAGATGCATTTGATATGAAAGACCTAATTCTGGTACAATCCTGTTCTGATAAGGTTTAGTCTTGTGCTGACACAGAGACTTAGTCACATACATAAGAAGTTACTCAAATAATAATAGAAGGAAATTACTTTGAAAGAAATGCCACATGTCCATGCGTAGAAATACTTGTATTAAATGGAGTCCAATTGTTACAAGCTTCAAATGCCAAAAAAAAAAAAAAATCACAGCTTAGCAGAACTTGATATCAGTAGCCAGATAAATTCCTTCTAACTGCTTCAGCTGGAGGGAGAAGAGGCCCCTTGCATGAATGCAGGTGTCAGAAGGTCTCAGATTTGCCTTAAAATCCATTTCCTTGTTTATAGGCTCACAGAGGAGAGAAAAGGTGTAGGGTCTGAGAAGAGACAACATGGTTCCCACTGTGACCTTGTAAAGCAATTTAGGCTCAAATGTGCAAAGAATTTTGGTGACACACAAATAGGTGCATGGGGGCTGCCGTAGCCCCGTGCCTCATTTTTCCATCACTACTGTGAAGGAAGTGGTAGTTCCTTACCTGTATTTCCACCCTTCCTGGGTGTTGGGTGGTTACATGGGCTTAAAGCTGTGGCGTGTGCAGTACTCTGATTTAATTTCTTTTTTTTGCACACTGCAGCAATATACTGTGCAAGTGAGTTACTAAAATAACCTGGAGCCCACCCACAAATCCAGATGAGAATGGATTGTTTTCATCAATTCTCTCTCTTTTTTTTTTCTTCTCACTAAGTCTACTCCTCCACAGTTTAGTGAAGCATGGATGTACCTTCCTCTCCTGGCATAACGCAGCATGGCTCAGGAATATAGAATCAATTTGTCTATGTGATGATATGAAAACTCGGTACGACTACAAAAATAGTTGTTTTTTTCCACACAAATGTCTGTTATACTCTTCTCATCTGGATGAATACACACAATTCATGTACGTGACCGTCAACATAAAGTGAAGGAGAGTTGGTTCCTTTCAACATGGTTTTACTAATTTTTGACTTGGTACTGGTGCATCAAACTGCATGCTATTTAAGGGTTGGCAAGTTGTGTTATTCCTTTAGACTGTAAATGGAACAGTTTTGAGACACTATTAAGTCCTTTAAAAAACAATTCTTTCTGAGTTTTGTGCTTTTGAAGCATGCTAGAGCATTTCTTCTCAAAACAGACACCATGTAATTCTTGCCTATGGAAATGGGGTGTGACATATTGGGAAGCTATAATAACAACTGCCAACACATGAGGCAGGATTTAATATTTTTCAAGTCTCTCCTCACCTACCAGTGATGTTATCAACCCTTCCCCTTGGGAGCACAATTCATGGTGTCTGTGTGATACCCATCCTTTTTCAGGGCTGCCAAAGACAAAGAAATTGTGTCACCCGATGGAGGGGCTTTGGAACTTCTCCAAATCCCAGAACTGTCCAGGCATAGATTTTGTTCTGCTATCTCCCTTTCTCCTCAGCCACTCTCAATCCATACTGTACTTGTGCGTGAATTACATCTAGTTTGCAAAAATATTGACTGCTACGGAATAGCCCTAGTTAGTAAGCAGAACCACCAGACCAGAGAGAACTGGGATTTTTCCCCTTCTCTGTAGTGTTGATAAGTTTTCGATTTCAATTCCAGCTGTATAAGGTGATTTTCTGTGGATGTTTTTCATGCATCACTCTGAGCTCAGGTCGTGAGGCAAACAGTTTGCTGCTTTGCTGTCCATCAGTGTCAGTAGCCATAAAGATACGGTTTTTGGGGCAGCTTCTCCGAGGGACCGTGGTGGTAGGTGGCGGGGGGGCGTGCTGTAGGCCCCAGGGTGCTTCATTCCCTCTGCTCCAATGGTTACAGCTGCAGAGGCTGTTCCTACTGCTGCCTGCAAATGCCATCCAACCTTCTCTGCAGGATGCTGGCAAATAATTTGGGTTTGAGTCTTTTTAAATGATCCTTTGGTTTGCCCAGTATGTAATTTCCTTCATTGGCAGGCTACCATATTCCTCTGTACTTCTCCTAGTGTGGTGACGTCTCAGTATTTGACCCAGAGCATGAATATTCTTCTCTTGACATCTCCTGTTGATGAAGCACAGCTTGCAGCTCATGGTCAGAGCAGCATAGGAAAAGACTTTCCACAGAAAGCCCTTATGGAATGGTGCAAAGGTGGTGGAGCTACGTGTCCCTTTCTGCTTGCCAGTGCTGCTGGCATTGCAAAAGGGCAAATCCCATTTGTGGTCCCACATGTAGTGTTGCCAGGTAAAAGCCCTTTTGCCTTTTTGCAATTGTGGAAAGACCCAGATTCAGAAGGTCTCCACACATGGCAGCATGGGCATGTGAAGGCAGGGTAGACCTTCTTATATTCTCTGGGAGATGCAACAACAAAACATCCTAAGCAGCAGAGATGCACTTTTGCACCATCTGCTGGGAAAGCTGTTGCTGGCAAAGGTCGTAACCATAATGCATACTCCATTGTGAGTCCTCTGTGGCGTGTAGATAACACCTGGGAGGTGTTGCTGCAATGACTATGGAAGTGCAGCGTATCCTTGGCCTCTCTGCTGAGCTGCTGAATTTTTAGTTCCACGGCTGGCAGCTATAGTAAAAACGGTGGGCTTGTGCCGTTGACAGTGATTTCTTGTACCCTGGGTTCAATAAAAACCTCACACTTTTTTCACTGATGTAGTTAATATTTTCTCAGTCCATGTCAACATGCAGAATTGGACTTCTCTGAATTAGAAACTGGATGATTTCAGCAGAAATTTTGCTAGGCAGCCATTCAGTTGACCTAAACCATTTTTAACATGGTGATTTAGAGGCAAGAGGCAGCTTCCATGTACTTTGCCATATCCTGAATCATCTGTGCTTGTTCTCCTCATAGTTGCACTATGTAATTTTGGTAGAAGTAGTATAGCTGAAGCATCTACACTCAGCTCCAAAAGCCCTTTGAATATTCTTGTAAGAAAAGGTTGCTTTTTAGGAAGATAGAGCACAAATTATTACCAGTCTGGAGCTGACATGGAGATTTGCCACTCCATCTGGAGTGCTTTCTTTCAAGAGGTATTTCTATAAATTCTGGCCTGTTCCTGATGAACAGGCAGTCCCTGTCATCAGTCTCTAACCATAGGTTTGTCAGGCGTGATGAAGGCAAAGGTATATATACAGTGTGCGTTGGCTGATTGCACATTGTCTGGAGCTGTATAATTTTCCTACACTGTTATTGCTTTCAAGTGATTTATTTGTGCAATTTCTTGGGGAAAGTCATCTGCAGGTTTCAAAATGCAGAGTGTTATGATCTTAGGGATTTATTCTCACTGTGTAAATGGGGACTCTCAGTGTCATCTATGAAACTACTCTAAGATCGTACGGAAAACTAATCAAGACCGATTTTAGAACATGGACCTCAGCAGAATGACTGCAGGTTTATATTAACATGCCTGACGTATAAAATGTGACTGGAGAGCAGTTGATAGTCTATCTAAGAAGAAGCACTGCTTTTGGTTAAAAATTATTGAACATAAGGGGCAATGAACAGAAGGTTTTAGAGGTGTAGTGTGTAGAATTTCCTATATCTCTTGAAAATAAATGTCTTGTTTTCATGGTAAGTACTATCTTTTTCATCCTCTCCAGGAAATACTTCAACTCTCACGGAAATAAGTAGGGAAAGTAATCGTAGTTTCTTACTCACTTTTGCCCTCAGAGCAAGAACACCAGCTTTTCTTTGAAGACTGTTCATACTGTAATTGAACGGGGGTAATTGCTATTCGAACAATACCTACTTTTCTCATAGCTTCAGGAAATTTATCACGTCATTGTTTGTTTCCCCTGCCTGCAAATCACTGGCTAGATAAAGATTAGTCTGGTGAATCCTTTGATAGTTTGATCAATACATTTCATATGGAGAATGGAGAGATCCTGGCTGTAGGAAAGGCTGGGCAGTTTAAGATGCCAGCTTGTTGTGCTCTGATATTTTATTATTCCTTGGCTGTGAGAAATAAGCACCTTTCTGGCTGATGTGGAGGAACAGGCCATATGGCTCAAGCTCTCTTAAGTTGCCTAGAAGAAACCATAAGGAGTTTGCTGTATTAATCTGTTCTTTCTTTGTGCTAAAATTTCATGGACTGCTGTTGAAATCGTTCCTTTGTGACTTGTCCAGCTTCTTTGTGTTGGTCAAACATCCTGAACTCAACAGCCTTCTCCCTGGGCTGTGGCATGGAAACATCTCTACTTGTAAAAACAACAATGCTTAGTGTAGAGAAAAAATTTCCTTCCATTTGCAGGGCATGTGTAGAGGAAAAGACAGTGAAATTACCAGGGTTACATGGATACATTAGGACAAATTAATTATTTTCTTTTTCAGTGCTTGGAAATATGGTGCTGTGATACAAGGAAATAACTCTTGTAGTTTTACAAATTAGTGGTTGGAGTTTTGTTTCTCTCTAGTCCAGCCTCAAGCTCTGGCCTACCTGCCTACGAGGCTGTTGTGGGGAGCAGCTCCTGTCTCCCTACTGGCTCCTTTTGAGGAGCAAACTCCACATCAGACATGCTGGGGCTGTGGCAGATGACCTTCCCTCACTGCTGCCTTTCTTTTAAGATGGATGGCATTGGTGGAGTGTTTTGTTTTTTTTTTTCCAGCTGACACAGCATGTTTTATTTACTGCAGGAAGCAGAAATATCTGTGTCACTTGGTCTGACTACTTCAAATCAAGTTCCCCTCTACTTTCCTTTTATTGGCTTGTTGGTCAAGTGCAATCTCCTACTGTTTTGTCTTTGTTGTTCTGTAAATTACTGAATATTGCCACGTTTCATCAATTCAGAGCCAGACTGTTGTTGAGGTTGTAGCAAGCAGGTGTTCTGCACTTCTATATTCTTTACTTTCAATTTAGAGATTGTATTTTCTGCTGATTGTAAAAAATGACAGGGTTTCTTTGGATGTGGAATACATGTCTGTTTTGATCCGGGTAGAGAATTCAAAAGGAAATATTCTATTTTTAAAGGAATAAATGCCAAAGTAGCAGTACTGGAGCCCCAGTTTGGGGTCATGGTAAACCTGCAGAACCAGAGTCCCCAAGAGAGCTCTGACACTTACTGTCAAGGACCTGAAGCTAAAAGTCCAAATAACTAACGTTTAGGGTTACTTAATACTTCCCTTTATCAGATCTGACACTATCTTTTTCAGTCTTCCGTATTTCTGAAATGCTATAAAGGAATTAGGTGAGCAGGAGAAGAAGCTTTGTAAAAACTGAAGATGTGAATATCCTTTAGTTTTGCATTACTCTCTGCACAGGACCTTTCTGCTCCTTAGCATCTCCACAGATACCTTCTCAGCCGAGATCCTCTCATTAACCCCCAGGAAAGGATGAGGACTTGAACTCCAATACCCAGAGCAACCCAAAATCTTTCGAATAGTGGGAAAAATACACTGTTCTCCGTAAGTATCTGGTAGTGTTGAGTATGTGCTTATGAGTTCAATTTGGATATGAGGTGTCCTTCATCTCTATACCTCTGTCTGTTCTGTTTTCTGCACCTAATACCCCCTCAGTTTCCCCAAGGTGAGAAAATGTCTTCCCTTACACATTCCAAAGTGTGCTGATGCCCAGCTCCCCTTGTCTGTAGTGAATCAATATTTGTGAGAGGAAAGACACATGCCATCCTCTATTTGGTGTACACTAGAGAGAGAGAAAAAAGAGCAGTATCTCCCTATCTGTATTACTCTGTATTAACTGAAACCACAGCCTTCTTGACCAGTTCAAGTCCCATCTCAAATAAGGAATGGACAGCTTATAAACTTTATGCATCAAACTTACTTGCTGGTGACTTGGTCCTTCCCTGAGGACCTGGTTTGGTCCTTCCTGGCAACAGACAGTTGCAGAAAACAGCATTTTCCTTGACTGAGTTTCTAAGTTTCAGTCTACCTGCACCATCAGAAATGTCCATCCTCTTTACTTTAGGAACTCTAAGCTTATTTTTTGAGTGACTAAAAAACCCACTTTAGCATGTTTTATATGCTCCGCAGTCCCTCAGGCTCCTCCATTAGCAATTCTTTCCCTACCCATTTTCTTAACAAGTATAATCTTGCAGGCTTCGTCACAGAAAATATGATCTCACTGTCATCTCCTATACCTTAAAGTAAACCAAGCAACCTTCAGTCGATTAACCTCACTTAATCCTGTCATTTTTCACCCTAAAGCTTAATGAACTGCTTTCTGGTGTCTCAATGTAGAATCTTTCCAGTTCATCCTTATTTCTAAACTGAAATATATTCAGCAGTGACAGACCTTTGCTGGAGATCTAACTACATTTACATTTTTTCCTGTGATGTGCCATCTCTGTAAATCTCATATACGAACCCAGATTCAGGGTATTTTGCACACTTAGTAGATGCAAGCTAAGATTGTAGCATTTTGGACAACTCTGTGGTAATTGAGTTAACAAAATTCAGTCCTTTGCCATTTCCTTGCTAAAGGTAATTTTCTTTCCCATTTTTTTTCCAGGCACTGAAAACAGGACCACCCAGTGTCTCTGCCATGGCCCAGCCTACAAATGTGACTGTTGTTTCAGTGTGTCCCTCATTCTCACTTCCTAATTCCAAGACAGACATGCTTTTCTGCTACATTCAGTGTAGCAGCATTTCTGTCTGCGCAGTTACAGTTCTGTCTCTGGTTTCATCACCTCTTGTTTGGAATTACATAGGGGGACCCTTCTATTTGTTTAAATGCTGCTATTGATATTAATTTCCTGCCTTGTTAATTTAAGCACTTCATCACTCTTTTTGTGTGTCTTCACTGACATTTTATTCCCCTCTATCCACTGTCATTCTGCATTTTTAAGACCCTTCCAGGCCTGCCCAATGAGGCTATGGGGCTGGTGCCAGTCTTTCTCACCCCCCTACTTCACCTTTTCTTACATTTCTTGCCCAGTGGTGGGCAAAGTTCCCTGTAACTCCAGCAGGGTAACTCCACTGGGTGCCTCCTAGGCTAGTGCTGAAATCCCCTCCAGTAATAATGCCTGTGTGCCAGGTGGCACCCACTGTGTCACCTTGGCCTGGCTTGTGTCAGTGCTGATGTTTTCTAGGAAGTGGCATTTGAGGGGACAGAGCTTGCCTGGCTTTAATCACCCAAAAATGAAGCCTTGGTAATGATGTACTGGTATAATATGGACAGTGCAGCTTACTTGGGAAGATTCTGGGTTATCTGTGTCACATAAGCTCCTCCTATACAAACTGTTTAGGCTGAAAGTATCTACATTTTATACATGTAATTCTATAAATCAAATTGTTTTCACAAATCACACTTTCCTGTTACTGCTCTTTGTTATTTGGGGGTATATGGTAGCTTTCTGTAAAATACCGCCTTAATTGCCTTCCGTGGATATACCCTGTAAATCCCAACAAATGCTTTCAAAAGTGAAAACAAAGGCATATTTTTCTTCTATCAGAGCTTGCTCAACAAACTGCCCGTACCTTTTCCGTGGGACCTTGCAAAATGGTGTTTTGTCAAGAAGAATAATGCTATTTGATTTATGAACCATTAATATTTATTGCACATGCAATCACTGGCATTTTATGTGAGAGAGCTGGGCAGCAGTTCTTAAAAGTGGAAAGAGGTTATACATTTACCTGGGCTACCCAGATAATTCATACGTGATAATTTTTGATGCATTTATTTCTTTGTGTTGACAAATTTCCTGACCGAGGACAACGAAGTTGGTTTTTTAAGCTTATTTGCTAGCTCGTAATGAATTGGTCAAACATTACTAAAAGTAATTCAACTCTTTTATTATTAGGGTTCTGTAAGTGTGTTGAAAAAGGCTTGCTTATATCGCTACACGACTAAGGAGCTGAATCACAAAATAAGCTGAGTTGGAAGAATCTCCCAGGGATCACAGAGTCCAACTCCTGACCCAGCATAGCATCCAGTCTTACTTCTAAATTGAGATGTGCTTCTTTCCCGCACAGGTCTGGACTGGGGGCTCCTTACGTTGTGATTTGCATAAGGGCATGCAGAGACCCTAGTGTATGATGCTGCTGCTGCCCCAAACCACACACCTGATTCCACAGTGTGAGGAATTGGTTTTGCAAAAACTTGCCCTAGGGCTTAGCTTTATAGTGAATCTGCCTGCAAACTCAGTGTGGAATACTGGCCCAGAAGAGGGCTCTGGTGCCTCAGGATCATCTTTTCAAAACAATGGGATTAATTTGGGGGCATAAATTAGGTAGACCTGCAGGTATTTGTGGAGCAGGTTGCCTGAAATTACATGTAACAAGGTTTTAAAATTCAGGTTATGTTGGTTTCTCCCGATACCTGTCCGCTCTTCTCAGTTCCTGAGGGGAAGTAATACTGTTTTCTCAAATCAGGTTCTGGTTGCAATGTAAGTTTTATTTCCCTAAGTATTTTATGTGACTTACTTTAGAATTAGCTGCTTCAAAGAAGGTTCCAGCCAGTAGATTGCTTTGGGGAATGCTCGCAGAAACATGTGAATATGACTGATAGCCATCAACATAGAACACGTGGGAATTCTGAACAGTTTTGATTAATGTTTGGGGGTTTGTTTTTTTGTTTGTTTGTTTAAGTATAGTGATACTTGCATCTGTAACAGCCTGGAGTCTGTGACTGTATCACTGAAGAGATTGATAGAGGAATATTATTTCTAACATACTGATAGAAATACAAATTTGGTTCCCATGCAAATTGGAAACTTTGAAAGCAGCAATATTGCAGCCCATTAAAAGACTCAGTTACCAGTGCACTAGTCAGAACTGAAGTGCTGCAGTGATAAAATTCTGGCTAATATTGATGTAAGAATGCAGAGATAATGGAAGCTTTTCAGTACGTGCCTGTGTTATACAAAGGGATTAATTGTGATTTGATCTAGGGTATTATTTTGATGAATTATTTCCAGTAAGATATTCACAGAATAAGAGGGACTTCGAGATTGGTGAAGCACAACAATCCTATTAGCTGGCTTGAGAAGATCTGATTTAGCTTTGTCTTCTAGACGCAGTCATTGGAATCTAGGAGGGTGGAAATTTCTGCTCAGGCTGTGTCCAGGCAGCAAGCCTCCTTCTGGGAAGAGGGCAGGCTCCCCTAAGGACTGTCCCTACAGTCCTCTGGTTCCTCGGTGCCTTTGTCCCATTAGTTCAGTCCTTGTACATTGGAAACCACATGCAGATGTCTAAATGTATGTAGGGTAAATACAAGCAAGGGAGCAGATTTAATTGCTTTGTGGACTCCAAATACATGGTCTTGCAAAAACCCCTCCTAAATACATTGGGACTTTTGCCTGAATAAGGGCAGCAAGAAAGTGTCACTTGCAGTTTTTCTTACAGCACACTGGAGCTGGAAAAGATTCAGGGAAAACCTGGAATTGTTAGCAATAGTAAACTCCTGCACATATAGCAGACCAGGGTCCCTCACTTGCATTTTGAAGTTGCACTAAAATGGCGGTAGTTACCAACTCTTGCATAGTGTCTGCAACAGAAGTCAGAGCTTTTAACTAGAAAATGAAGAAAAAATTAGGAAGATGTTATCTTTTAATTCCTGCAAGACGTCGGTTCTTTTGTGAAGCTGGAAGAGATTTGCTAGTTAAGTTTGAATAGGGAGGGCAGGAAAAGCAATGCAATATAGTCGTTGACAACTTCCACGCTAACATTTAACAAGCTGATTTTTCTGATGTGGAGAAGCAGCAGCAGCATTTTATTTGTTTCCATAAGAGTGCATCAGAAGCACAAAGCTGTGCTTTTGAGTTATGAGGAAAGATGAGCATTAATAAACAGGCAGGTCAAGAAACACCACAATACAAAGGATTTTGTTATTCCTTCAACATTTGTCACCAGATGCTAGCCCTCCAATATATCTTGCTTTGAGAAATAGTTTTTAAGTCTTGGTTAGATCTGACAGCCGTAAAAGTCCCTTGTGAACTCTGAAAAGGCAATCTCAATCCAGCTGCTGGTGTTTAGAGCTACACAAGATGAAAAGTGTTGTAAATGACAGAATCTATCTTCTAATAGATTTGACAAATGCTGGGGCTCTGCCTGTAAGGATGAGAGCTTTTTTATTGACTTGCCAAAAGCAATGGCTTTTGTGAATTGCACAACTGAAATAAACAGTAAAAACATGCAGTGATGCAAGTTGCTGAGTGATCACGTATCCTTCCAGTGAGCAGTAAATACCTGTTTGCTAAGTAAGTGCTATGTTCGAGAGCAAACCATAGAGAAGGCACAATAAACTTCAAAGTAAACCTGTCTCCTGGGTGTTCAGCACTAGGCTGCAGTTACTGTATGACTTCAATAGGCTGCCTAGCTCAGGCTCCTTGGTTTCTCATCTGAAGCAGACAGTTCATAAGATCCTTCAGATCACTGGATGAGAGATTATTACTTGCATTGGGATATTTTTAGTAACTTGCCAGTTATTGCAATCTTGATAGGGTGATCTCACTTGCTAAAAAAGTTTGTCCAATTTTTTTTCACAAAGCCTAAATAGAAAACAGGTGCTCATCATCCAGCACTAGTCGTTTTGCAGTAGTATATGTGTGTATAGATATATTTTTACTTTCCCAAAATAAACAGCCCTTTTAATTAGCATTTTAAAGACAGTGTTAATCAGATAATACCATTTACTACTGTAGTCATTAGCAGGTCAGCTTCTTGGAGAAAATTCCTCACTGGGTTTATCAGTGTGAGCTCTGCTGACAACAGGGATTTTCTGAGACGATCTGAATTTCACCAGGAAGACTTGATCCCAGAGAGGAATAGCGCAGGGCCGTGGTGCACAGTGCCAGTCCTGGACAGATTGCATTGCTCAGTGAGGGCGTGGTGAGTGTGACCTTGATGGTGACTGGGATCCTCTGCACCTGCTAGGAGTGTGGGGCCCTGGCTGCACCGCCATGTACCGCAAACCCTGAGCTGGATGCCACGAGTGAACGTGCACATTCCTCAGGCAAACGTTAATCTTTCACTCTGGCAGCCAAGCAGAGAAATACCCATTTCTCTAGCAAAGTAAGTCCACTTGGAATAACTAAAATCTTCACTTAAAACTTAATAACACAATCCATGGTATTTTTTGGAAAAACCTTTTGCTCCCACAAATGCCTTTCTGGCTAGAATTGGGTCACTGAAAAGATTAAATCTTGTCATTCTGCAAATCTCTAAATATACTGTCTGCAATACATTGATGATAAGTCAATGTACTGAAACAGCACAACAAACACAAACTGCAGGGTCTGTCTTCAGCAGTAGCGCGGGGGTGCTTATTGGACAAAATGATCTGAATCACTGATCGCTGATGGGCGCATTTAACTCCAGCCAGAGCCCAAACTGCCGATTGCATTTCCCCCACGAAGCTCCCAGCAATGTACAATCTTAGTAATGAGTCTTTCCCCTTGACACAGTGCAGTTTGTTTGAGGCTTTTTTGCAGTGTAAAGTGCTAGCTACGCGAGTTTAAGTCTTTGTTTCCCCCAAGCCTTTTGCTCGTAATTCCCCCTGCCTTTTAAAAAAAATTGTCTGTATTCTTTCTCCCTGCTGGTTTAGGATTTTGCAGTAGTAGAAAAGATTTTATTGTAGTCATTGTGAAGAGTATTTTCCATACGGGTAAGTAGTTTCCATATAGGTATCACTGAACATAGTGGCACTATACAAGTGGCACTTTCTTTTCTATGTGACCCAGACGTGTTCTGGTCTCTCCTCTCGATAGCTGATTTGGGAGTCTGCAGCAGCGAGCTGGAGGAAATGGATAGTGTGGTAAATTTAGCAGAGGAGGAAACTTTGGGGTAAAATGCTATAGCTCGCTCTGGTCTGGAGAGAAAGGGAGGAAAAAAAGAATTGTCACGGCTCAGCATGGGAAGAGAAGTGTGGAGAGCAAGCATCTGAATTTCAGTCCTACCTCCAGAGGCCATGCTGCTCCGTAGCAGTCTTGTGCTCTGTCTTCTCTTGCGTAGTTTGCAATCCCTGTAATCTGGGGGTGTGCACATGCAAAGAAACAGGTGGGAAGGAGGGCGTGGGATGTGCACTGTTCTTCCTGTGGTTCTTATTAAAGCAATAAATAAAAAGTGAACAGCATGATTATTTATTCATTCTGCTGTATTACAGGCATGTGTGACCACAGACTTGCAAAAGACATTGAATTTGTACAGTCAAGTGCTGAGAACTTGTGCAAACTCTGATGTAGCACTCTGTGTCTCTGGTTAGGAAATGGCCTTCAGCTACCCAACTGCAAACTGGAGGGAAGCATCAAAGTGGGAAGATTGAATAAGGGACATGAGTTGCAAGCTGTTTCTTGGGACAGATAATGAAAAAGATATAGCTGAGGAGTGAAGGTGCAGTCAAAAGAAAGAGGCAAGGGGCACGCTGAGTGGACCCGCGATCTGAGTTGTGTCTGGCTGGAGATTGCAGGGCGCAAAACGATGCCTTCCCAATGAAAGCTCACCTGGATGGTGCACCAGAGGGCTGGATTTGCTTAGTGCCTTTGTTCAGTGTATTCTTACCTTGTCAGTGTGCAGCTTTTCTGTGATTCATTGTTATGGACTGTGGGGCCTAATTTGCAGAAGTGCTGACTTGCAGCTGCACATCAAGTAGATGTGCTTTGAACCGATAACCACAATGTTGCATTAGCTGGTTCAGAAAGTCAGGCATGATGCATCTCATTTGGGCACAGAAAATTCCGTTGTAATATTGTCTCTTTGCCTGTTATCTTGCCCAGAAGTGTCTGTAGGGGGGGAAATCCCCTCACCTCTAACAAGTGGCATTTATTTCATAACAGCTCTAAAGTTTATGAAGTCCTAATATTACCCTGTCAGATATTATAAAAAGCCCTAAAGAAATTAATAATTCCATTGTCAGAGGAAACTTTGAACAGTGTGCAGTAAATATCTCAGTGAGCAAGGGATATAATGTAAGTGGGAATACAAAAAAAATCTGGGCTGAAGTGGACTTCGCACAGATGTTAAAACACAAGGCTGTTAAGTCGTTTGGGTTTAATCAAACAAAACAGAAGTGAGCTACTGTGGAGTAAGAGGGAGGTGAGCAGTATGGTAGTTGATCTGTCCCAGGCCAGATGAGTCCTTCACTTAGAGGAAGGTTTCATTTCATTTAAGAGGATAATTTTGAAGGGTGTGAAAAGGCCAGGTGAGCTGTAGAAATGAACACATGGAAATGTAAATACCAGACCAGATACAGAATGATGAAGCTTGATCAGGTGCTGTACGGCTGCAAAACAGTCAAGAAGCTATTGGAAAACAGGGAGAGAGGGGAAAAAGAATGTAGCCAGCAGAAGCGTAAGTATAGGAATGTGTTGAGAGAGTGAACTGGTGGTGGGCATAATCAGCACTTGGGCATCAAGAGCAGTGCTGAGACCGTGGAATTAATTGCTGCAGCAATTTCCCGTGTCCGTGCTCTTGGTTTAGACTCTAGAAGGCAAAAACTGGTGCTTTGCTGATCCTCTGTGGAGGGGACAGCATTTGCTTCTGGCTCTTTATCTACAGAATTGTCTAATCCTGTCTGCTAGGCATTTTGCCTCACTCTTGACTGTTGGCAGCGCTTACATGAATCCATACACTGTCCTTTTAAAATGAGAAGAACGTGGGGGTTTCATAATTTAAGAGTGTGTATTTCAGTTTTGTTGCTTGCTTGTTTTGCATCACAGGAGGATTAACTGGAGCATTTGGCTTAACTACTTTATGCTGTGCACTCACATGTATCCTTTCACCATGTCTGCTCCAATTCATATTCTTACTAAAGTACTCAGTCCCAGCTGTTTCTGTTTTGTAGCAGTTTCAATGGATGAGCCATGATCCTTTGTGAAACTCTTGGGGTCACTCAGATTAATAGTATTTTTATTTATATGCAGATTGCTTTCTGAGACATGTTGTGTTTATCTTTGTTGTAGAATAGGGCCTGTTAATAGGGCGAATTTCACAAAGTTATCACCTAAAGATTTCAGGTGGAAACAAGAAGGAAAAATGGAGAAATCTGTAGAAATTCCAGGAGCGGTTAGCCCAGCTTTGGCCTCAAGAAAGGTTTTGGGACAAAGTATTAAATCGTTGATTTATCAAATGCTGAAGATGATGAAGTGGTTAAAAAATCCCTATAGGTTTGTGAAAAACAAGTAATTTTGAACTAATCCAATTTCTTTCTTGGACAGGCTAATAGATGCAGTACATGGGGGGATATGTAATTTGACTTCTGTTAAGCTTTTGAATTTTTTCTCATGGTATCTTTATATACTATACAGGGAATTATGTCCAGCCTGAAAACACTGCACACAGTGGAGACCATTCAAAACTTGTATTTCACTGCCAGAGTGAGAGGGCATTTAAAGTGAGGCTGAACCAGCTGGTTTCTATTCAGTGTTTTCATCAAGGGCTCAGGTAATGGAATGGTGGTTAAGTTGGTCGAATGCACAGAAGACGTCACACTGCTAAGCTGTAAGGATGATGGAAGACAGAACTAGAATGCAAAAGGACCTTGCTGATTTGACAGAAAAGACTAAATCAACAGGACGAGGTTCAGCTTTTCAAAGTCCCATATGTAAGGAAGATAAGGGACAAGCTGGGTGGAAAATGCAGAGTAGTAACTGCCCAGGAGTGTGAATGGCAGGGAAGGATACTGGAGCGGACAACAGCAGAATATAGATCAATAAGTGCTGTTTTTGCAAAAACACATATTTCATTGTTTAATAAGGATGTGGATAAATTGGGAGGTAGCTCAAGGAAGAGTTTAGAAAGCATAGAATGAAAATTGAAGGAAGTGGTTATGTTTTAATATAAAGAAAATAGGGTAACAGTATCCTGGTTTGCAACAAGTTTTGTGCAGAGGGTGGCAGCTATTTGTTCTTCTTTCATACTTGAGACAAGACAGTGACACATTGGTTCTGTGTGGGAGAAAGAAATTCAGATTGGAGTTTAGTGATGATATAAAATGGAAGGGTTCTGGACATCTCTGAACGTGAGGAGAAGACTGGCCAGATATTTGTTAGGAATGAGAATTGAGATGTACCCAACCCCTCTGTTAGTATATAGGACTAAAAGGTATGGTGGTTTTAGTACCAATTTGACCCCTCTTTTCTATGACTGTTCTTATCCCCAGGTAGATTAGTTTTGTGGAGTTTTTTTTCCCATCTTTTGAGTAAAAGGTAAAGAAAAGGTAGGGATAAAAAGGTAATACTGACATCCCTATCTGAATACAACTCTATGTTAGTGTCTGCCTTTCCAGAATGGTTGTTCTTGTGGTGCTCTGATAGCCTTTTCTATATTCTGTCTGAAATCTTGCTCACTTGAGGTCTTTTATCTGTGGGATGGCTGTTCCTGCTGGAACACTGAAAATGTGCTCCAGGAGACAATTTAAACTGTTTGATCTTGTATGATACCTGTTAAAATTTTAAACTTATAAGCTAGGCCAAACCAACTGGTGTAAAATACAGGCATGGGAGACGCTCTGCAGAGCAAGTGACAGAAAGCCCCATCAGACTTCACCCAAAATGAAAGGATGTGCAAGGCTTTAGTCATGCAGCGAAAAGAGCTGTTGTTTTCATGTTAGCAAGTTTAAGAGGAAGAGAGGTGTTGGACTAAAGTAACAGGTGAGAAAAGCAAGGTACAACATGGATCTGGAGCATAATAGGGAGCAAAAACTAGAGGGACAAGTCATTAGGTTTGTGCCACTGAAGAAAAATTCTGTGTTGTCTGTTTGTGGGCTGGGCAAGGCTGTGAGTAATGACAGCCCATAGTGTTGGATCCTGTGATTGTGGAAGCAGAACTTCATGCATCCTTTTAAGTAAACATATCTTCTACCAAAAATTACTTGGCTCCATCATGATATCCTTCTCCTCATTAAAACAACTGTCAGGATCCTGAATTTTCATAAATTGAGGAAAAAATTAATGTGTGTTACAAAACCTAGTTTAAAAGAAGTACTGTTCAGAGAAATAAAAGTTAGCTGATATCATCATACTTCCCTCATGGAGATGACAGATAGTTCTTCCTTCTAAAACAGCATGCTCCAAACAAATAAGCAACCCACTGCCCTTTTCTCACTCCATTTTCTGTGCTCTTACACAAGTAAGACAGAGGACGGATGCAAATTACTGACTGAAGATCTAAACCCTACTTCTGTTTCACTTCTGCTCCCAACTAACCAAGAGCTAGAAAACTGAAATTCTTTCAGTCTTGTAGAGGACTGCAATACAGGAGCACAAAGCTCAGATAATATGAACTTCTTTAAATCTTGGAGGTCCATTGGAAGCCTTTGCTTTCATAGTGTTGGGATTTTTTGTGTTGGGTTTTTTTTTTCCTTTCTGTCCTAATGGAAAGAAAAATATTCTTATAATGGAAGCAAAAAGAAAATAGAAGCAAAAAGATTTCTCTCATTTGATATCACGGTTATATTTTTGATATGTTTTGTTAGAGCTTCAGTTCTACTACTCAGTCTTTTACAACCACTGTCTTGTGGGCAGATCGGCTTGTATCGTGGACTAGCACCTTTTCTTCTGCCATGAACTGTAATGCTGTTGTTCAGTGAGCAATCAGATGTTGTTGGATTTTCTAACTCTGGATGTGTCTTGTTTTATACTTTACATGACAAAGCCAGGGCTGATAGGTGTTTTGAGAAGGTGATTTTAAAACTGCTGTTGTGTTCAAAAGGCTCTGTGCCACAGGTAATCTGAGCATCTCCTGAGCAAGGGGTAGAATATTTTTGTTTATAGCAAGGGGTAAAAGGAATCAAATATATTTTTTCCTGATAGTAAAACTTAGATGCAGAACAAGTCCTGACGTTGGTAAAGTGGTTGTTCTGCTCTTTCAGATATAGCATAGGGAATAAAAGAAAGAAAAAAATGACCTTTTGCCAATGATAATGCATTCATGGGTCTGTTTGCACAGCTCAGTATGAAATGCCTTTATGAAATTCTATTGTATGAGTGACACATGTCAGATGAAGCTCTTAAGGGATATCTGGCATCATACACACAACAATTACATGTTTGATTGCACAGAATATAGTATCAAATGATGCCAGCAGCTTCTGTTAATGTCAAAAGCTAAAATCAAGCCCAACTCTCCAGCATATTTTCAGTACTTTCTAAAGTTGTCATTCTGTGATATCCTGTCTTTGCTTCCTCTTCTCTCTAACATAAATTTTTCTTCCTGCTTCATTCTTTGGATGTGTATTTTCAAGTTGTATAATCAATGTACTACGAAATTGTAAAGCTCTTTATTTGGGTCCCATGCTGCCAGTAAAATCTCAGGCTGACTAAGAGTCATGTTCAGAGCTGAGTTTTGGGTTTCTGTTACAGCTGTCAATCACAGGCAGGACCTGAGGCAGTGGGTATCAGGGTTATTTACACTGATGTTCTCATCTGTGCCAAAAGCAGGTATCAGCACCTGCATTCATGTTACCTGTCAGCAGCTTCTCTGTGATTAAATGTTTTACTTCTCAACACAGAATCTGTAAAGTTGCATAAAAATACTGGAAGGGTCAGACTGTTTTACTACTAAGTCATATAATGACAGCTATTGGTATGTGAGAAATCATCTTGGAACTAGAATCAAATCAAAGAACAAACATTCTTAGGAAATACAGTTGGGACTTACTGTTTATTGATATTGGGGGGACGGATGTGTGCATGTAGATGCACATCCACATGTCAAGATAAACCTCTCTATAGAGTTTCTGATGTTTGTTTTCTATTTTGTGTCATGGCATTTGCTAATTAATTACATTTTACACAACTGCAGAACATTTGTCGTGTCTCAGTGTGTGTCAAATGCTACTGATCTCCACCAAGCAGGAGAGAGAGAGCATTGTGCTGGTTTGAGGAGCTGTGTCAAGCCCTTGGGCTGGAAAAATTTGTAAAAGATGGAATATCCAGATTTGAGAAAACAGGTCTAGCAGTGTATTTGCTCTTACTGATTTTAACATCAATACTTGATATCAGGGTCTAGCTAGTGATGGTTTCTTTCTTCTTTCCAATGGTTGGAGAATTTTATGTTTCACAGCCTTGAAACAAAGCATTTTAAAATCAATTCTGTTATCCCACAAAGAGGTTTTTTGGGATTTCTGATGGTTGCTTTTTCCAGGAGTGAAGTTTCTGTTCAGTTGTTATCCATGGCAGGCACCCAGACAACCTGTCTCCTGTCCTTTTTGTTTTGTAGCAGTCTGACAGCAGTATCTGCTTCCAAGACTTCAGTTAGATTGATATTCATGAGCAGAAGGTATTCATTTCACCTTCACAGTGCCCTCCCCAAAATCAGCATGATCTTGTGCCGTATACATAATTTATCACTTATCCTATGACGGTAAAACTACACAAGGTTGTCTCCAACATCATCCAGGGTGACAAGAGAATGATTTTTTTTTTCTTTTTTCTGTGTCACTGTTTCCATCACACTGCTTATCACAACGAAAACAGTTTGTCCGTGAAAATCACCCGACCTGTTTGATAATCTTTGTCCGAACATTAACCAAACACCAAATGAAAGCATATTTTAAGGCCCAGTTTTCTGCCATGGCTCATCTCAGCTTGCTAACTTCAGTGTAACAAATGGCAGACAAGCACGCAGACAAAGGTGTAGAGATGGCATTGCTCACTTGGGAGCACGTTGATTTTTAAAAGCTAAACAGGGGAGTGTAGTCTTTGTGCGTGTTAATTCATCCATTAGCACCTCTGCTGTGATTGCTAACAGGGCTGAATACATTCTTTATTTTTAGCATCCAGAACCTGAGTGTGAGAAGCAGGACACAATCCTACTTCCTCTGAGGCCAAAGGGAAAATGTTCCATTGAATACTTGGGGGGTAGTCTTCTCCCAAAAGCGAAAACGGGGTGAGCCTGTACACTTGAACATTCTCCTGATACGTGCCATCATTTCGGTACCTTTTTCTCCTTTCTGCCCTGCTACAGCACCTGTGTAGGGCTTTGCAATTCAGTTTTTCAGACAAGCGGAGATTGGCAATTCAGGTTTGGTGGTCAAGGGTAATTTGTTTAAGTTAAAGGTTTATAACAGTTCTAGAAGAGATAGGGATGTAAACAGCACATGCTTCCCTAATCAGAGCTCACAAATCAGTTCCTGTTTCCCAGGAAACTGTTGGATCACAATAATTACTTTATTATTTCTAGATAGTAGATAGGAGTATGAAACTCCTGAGCTCAGCTTCAGTCCTTTCAAAGGGCAGTAATATGAAAACAAAAGAGAAGAAAAAAGTATTAAGGTTTTCTTTAAAGATTAAAAATACATGTCTTTTAAGCACAGCTTTTGAATAAGTTGTTTTTTTTAGCAGATAACAAACCTTGAAAAGAGTTTAATCTGTAACACCTGCTTTTGATTTTTCTACTAAATAAGATAGGAGAAAATACGTAATATTTTGATAAAATGTTGTTTGTTTCAGTTTTACAGTAGTTATACCAACATAACCACATGTTTATATAAAGCAAAAATTGAAGTATGTTTCTGAAATTATTGATAATAGTTTTGATTTTTATTTCTATATTCTCTTTTTCCTCTAGTCTTTTTTCTGTGAGTGAAATAGCTTGACAAGCTCATGTGTTCTTTTGTATGACTGAAATATGTAGTTTTAATTGAAGGAAAGCAAATAGTTTTTTTTTTTTCCTTGCATGATAGAATATAACATTGCTTTTCAATGACAGTTGTTAGATGAAAATTTAAAAAAACTGCTTCCTCTTGATGGTGTCTCCCATTTAGATGCCTATTAGATTTCTTTATTATTATGTCGCACTGGAAATTGCTATGTTTCACTGTAAGAGAATGAAAACCTAACGTTATTTTTGTTACTGGCAAAGGTGATCACTTTTAAGTAAGTTCAAGTGAGCTGCTCAGAGGTAAGAAATTTGTACTTAACTGTGAAGTAATTGAAAAAAAATATAATGAAATTAGTATTGAGAGTGCTTTGTTTGGATTGAGTCAATCACTACCAGCCAATTACCAGACAGGATTTTGAAAATTGAACTACATCGAATAATTGTAGTATGATTTTGTAAACCATGGTTGCAGCACCAATCACAGCGTAGCAAATTAAACTGCTGGGAAAGTAAATATATAGTTATGCCTCAGTAGCTGTAAAGTTGTGCCTCTGTAAAATGTAAAGTGCCTCTGAGCTCTCACTGAGACATTCTCTTTTAAGAGTAACAATCTACATATTTTGGAGTTCATGTAGCTTGCCTGTATTTTCTGATGGAGAGGAGAAAATGTCCCTGAGGTCACTTTCATTTTGTTGCATTAAGGTAAAGGCCTGTGAAAATGGGTTAAGAATGAGACTTAAATTTCAAAAGCATTGCTGTAAAGTGTATTGGATGTGAAAATGGCTTTTTGTTCATATTCCAGTTATTGTGCCCATTAGATACTATATTGGTTAAAAAAAAGCACCCATCAGTGAATTGTGATGGATACATGAATTACTTCTCACTATCTTTCCTATTGCCTTATGTATTATTCTGCTTGGAGCGCAGCATTAGCATTATTTTCTTGAAAATAACATTTTCTTCAATTCTATGACATTTTAATCAAGAAATGAAAAAATATTGTTTATACTTATGCTGAAAAATATAGGCTGATTCCTTCATATTAACTTCTGTAACAGAATTTAAGTACAAATACTTTTTACAAAATTCAGCACCAGCAACATCAAATGCATATGAAGCCAAAATGAAGATTTTCAGTGGCGTATCTCGGTTAGCATTTCCTTTTCCTTTTGGAAATCTCTTCTGCTTAATTGAGGTAGAATGATCCATTTTAAGTTAATTCAGTGTTATTATATTAAGTAGAGCGCTCTGAATGTTAATAGCTGAGTGCTGGAAAACTGGGGAACCAAAGCGATTCTGTTTTTTTTTCACTGATGTATCTAACCCTCTTGTCTACGTTTTGGGCTACTCTGAAAGCATAACTTGGGAGCTGTTTGCCGTGGGGTACAGTGATGTCTGAGGTGCTCATGCTGTGCCTGCAGCAGTACAGGGAACAGTTTGAGTGCAGGGGGTCAGCGAGGTGTCCCTTCCCAGGAACTGGAGCTGTCTGGGGACACCACCCGAGAGGGTTATTGCTAGCCAGAGAAAGAAGCTTGCAGGGAGCTGTTTCCTGGGCATGAGGAGGGTTTGTGATAGGAGATTTCCATGGCAGCAGGCTCTGGGGAGCTGCCAAGGTAAAGAGGGAGGTTCAGTGACAGAAAAGGTCTGGGATGGGCAGCGTAAGGACCTGATGAAAGCTGTCCCAAGGGTTGTAGCAGGGTCTCAGAGAAGCATGTGGCCTTGGACTGCTGACTTGACACTGTACTGAGGGCGTGCAGAAGGCTGGGAGAGGGGCTTAAGGCCTGGGTAGATATGCAGAGCTGCCAAAGGTGTGAAGGTACAGGTGCTGAAGCCTCAGGAGCCAGCTGTGCCTCACGCCAGAGGGCTGAGGGCAGCGGAGATGCCCACTGCTTTCCAGGAGCTGGTCCCTGGGATGGAGAGTCCCTTAAAAGCACGCTCAGGTGCGAAGTTTGAGTTGTACTCGACAGAAAAGAATTGCCCTTTAGCTCAAAACTTAAATATAAATTGTAAATCGGCACTGTGCTTCATTTGGGCCTGTGTGGCAGGCATCAGATAGATGCCTGCCTGCTCTTTTAAGAGTCGTAGGAATTGTATTCATGTGAAAGATCATTTTGGTTTCTGTTATTAATTATTTAATAAGGACTGATGGAATGAACAAAAAAGACTGAGTGCCTTTAAGTACACAACTTAGAGATTTCCTTGGCAATGCTTTAATATTTGATGCAGAGGTTGTTTTTATGAGCCAACATATGGTCACAGCACTTGTTAACTAAAACGGCCTGAGAAGAGAATGTGATTTCTCCTCCCTCCCCCAGTTCTCCAGCCCAGCGGAAGTGCTGCCCATGGCGAGTTCTACTGAGCGGTGTGAGAATCTGCAGCACGGCTCCCCTTCTCCTTTCAGATGTGGGTTGCGCTTCTCCATGATTGCTGCGGCAATGGGCTTAGCCTCTGGGAGCAGCGTATACCTCCACAATTTATTTCTCCATTTCCAGTTTCACACTGCAGACTACCCGGGCGCAGTTCTCGGACGGGGGTGGTTTGCCACAAGCTCGCTGGTGATGGATGCCTCAGGGCGGTCGTGAGGAAGGCGAGGGAATGTGCCGTGCTCCTAGCTGGGAACGCGATGGGGAGCCAGTGCGTGAGGAACCCTGTCACCCTTTTGCCCCGAATGAACCCCAGTGCACAAAGCAGCTGTGGAGAGGCCACGCAGGGCAGTGAGCCCAGAGCTGGCCTGGGGCTCACTGTGGCCCTGCAGTGGGGGAGAGAAGGCAGCTCTCTGGGTTCTGCTGCCCCAGTGCAGGACTCCCAAGTCCTGCTTTAGAGGTGTGAAAGGAAAATTTGTCTCTTTTGGGCTGGCTGCTTTCAGTGTCTCCTGCAGCCCTATGCACTGCAAGGCCCATAGGCAAAGACAGGAGAGCGCACAGCTGCCATTTGGCTGAGGCAGCCGCTTGCCGGTGGTGCCCCTCGTGTGGCAGCTGTTTGCCTGAGGCAGCCATTTGCTTGCAGAGCCCCACGTTGGGTGGCCATTGACCTGAGGCAGATGTTTGCTGGGGCTCCCCACACATGGTGGCCATTTGCCCCAAGCAGCTGTTTCCCCAAGGCTCCTCATATGTGGTGGCCATGAGGTGGCTGTTTGCCTGAGGTGCCTCATGTGCAGTGGCCATTTTCTGGAGGTAGCTGGGGTGCTGGTTTCATCCCTGAGGATACAGTGTGTCCTGCAGGCTGTGACCTGGACATAGTGACAAGGAGACAGTGCTGCTAGCATCTGAGAGCAGGAATTGGTGACAGCCAAGAGACAACAAGGACAGCAAGAGGCAGCTCTGTGCTGCTGTCTGACCCATCATACGTGCAAGCAGAAGGCAGCCCTTGAGGAACAGCCATAGGGAACACTCATCTGGAGTGACTGATCTTGGGAAACCATGAAGCTTCATAGGGCGGGCTGTGTTGGTGGCTCTACTTCTTGTACCTTGAGGTCTATCTCTACCGAAAGTTCAGCATTATGTTGTTCCAGTTCCACCACAAATAGTAGTCACCCAAGCTACTGAATGCTCTAAGGGGAGTAAGTGCTCTAAAGCCTTGTTCTGTTTTTCTAACAGGCTTAGGCTTAATTTCACAAGTTAGTAGACAATCAAGAGGGTTCCGAGACGATCACCTCATAATAGTAAAATAATGACATCATTTACAAAGGATTGGAAAGTAAAGCCATTGAGAATAAAATATACCAAATTAAACACAACTTTAGAAAAAACACTGAGCTATGGTTTGGAAATACTGCTTTTTACAAATAGGTCTTGTGATTCTTGATCTATGAAGATAAACAGGCACATAGTTGAATGGAGGCTTTATCATTTGTCCATGTTTTAATCTAAATTTTAATCACACGCACAAAAAGTTGTAAACAAATAACTGTGCATCCTTATTTTTTAAGAGCTCTGATCCAGCAGTGTGAAAACCCTTTGAATGTGCAAGGAGGAAGAAATCACTGAGAAGAGCAGAGAGAATAAAGTATGATGCTTCAGTAAGTAAGACTGCAGAGAGAGGAAGAGGAAAGGCACAAGTCCAGGAGGCTGCTGGAAGTCAGGAAGAAGATACACAATGAGCAAAAAAGAAATGAGTGAAGAAAATGTCAGGTGCTGGGTGTAGCATTATCGTGGGAGAGTCAGACTCTCTTGTGGTGCGTGGGAGGTGAACGTGGGTGTCTTGAATACTCCCAAAAAGCCAAGTGCCACATCAGCCACAGTGCCTTCCCTTCTTTGCTTGGCACCAGATTTATAATTGATATCTTGTAGGGCTTGTCCTCTTGTGACTGGCCTAGTCTGGATTTGCTTTATATGGGACTGCCCTTGAAGGCTTTTCCCAAACCAGGTGCAAAACATAATGGTGCCTGATTGCTTGCTTATTCTGCCTCACAGGTGTTTGAAAGTACTGCTTTTGAAAGGCTGTGTGCTAAAGCTACACTTACTCCTCTGAGCAGCATGAAAGAATAACCCGTTGGTTTGGACAATGTAACATTCTATTCCTTGCCTGGAATAAAGTTTAGTTTGTAAACATCTGTGAAATCTGAGAGTTCTTGCAGTGCAAGTGCTTCCTCACTACCATTTTCCAAGAGGAAGAGATGGCAAAACTCCCAGTGGGATGGGGGAAGATGGTGCCTTGCTGCTCTCTGGGGAATACTTTAATGTTCTTTGCTGGCAGTGCACTGTCACTTGCTCTTGGGTGGCACCTGCTTCTTCAGTCTCCCCTGGAGAAGTCTGAAATGCAGTCGCTGCATGCAGAATCTCAATAAATAATGTGAGCTGAAAACCAGGCAGGAAATAAACTCATCTTTACTCTGAGACACATGGTCTTGTCTAATACCTGGGGAGTGTCATCTGAAGTCGGGTGAGATTTTCAGAAAAACTCCTTAGTCAGATACTGTTTCTTCAAGTGAAAGTAATCTTTCTCTCTGGATTTACCTAACCTGGTGGATGCCTCCAGGAGGGAAAAGAAATCTTTTAAAATCGTGATAGCCACAATCATACAATTGAACTTTTTTTTTATACAGTAGTTGTTGCAAATGCTGTGTTGAAAAAGAGGAATTTCTTTCCCTACAATAAGCTCTCAGGTCAAGTTCTGTTATCCAGGTTGTTATTAGTATTAGTTCTGGCTTATTGATGTGCATTTGTGGGAAAGAAACAAGGCAGAACAATAAGAATTCTGTGATGATTGACTGGATGGAGACAGCTTTGGTCTTGACTATCATAAAAGGGAACGTTCAGAGTGGGAGTGTACAAAACTGGACATTTGTTTATGATTAAAGAAAATGGAGCATAGGGAGACCCCTTTGTGATATGTCTGAGTATATTATAAATAATATTATTATTATTTTTCTCATAGACTTCATCTGTTTTATGCATTTTGAATTTTCAATTTGAATTTTCAGTTTTAGACTTCATCTGTGATGCTCAGTTCGAAGAAGCTTAATGTGAACTTACTGTCTCAGAATAGCAGAAGAGTATTCTGATCTAGCTGTGGTTTGGTGGTTTGGAGAGCACTGAGAAACTGTTACAGTGGAGTTAAGGAGACAGAGAAGATTTTTACTTAGTTCAAACCCCAGTTTTGGGTGGCAGTTTTTCTAATTGCCCACAGGATCAATTGTAGAGATGACATAAACAAGAAACTTCATGTTGCTGGCTGTAAACTGCTGAAATTGCTTCTCATGTCAAGGTCCACAGATCAATTTTCCAGCCTCCTTGGAATACAGGGCATGGTTTCACCTAGTGATGCTTCATCATTAACAGAAAGGCATCCAATCATTTGAAGATATTAGGAACAGGGAACATGCTGTTTCTTTTCTTGTTTCAGCAGTTTATCATTCTTACTGTTAAAAGCTTTATCTAATTTCAATTTGCCTTGCTTTGACTTTTTTGTGTCATTGGGTCTCGTTAGACTTACACTGCAGGATTTAAGAGCCATGACTACGGGTAGTTTCTCCGTAAAAAAGCGTGTAATCAAGGCAGCATTTTTAGTTTCTATTCTTTGTCTCTTGGTTTGATTCGAAAACCTATTCTGTATATCTTTGTCAATTTTTCAGTGTCCTTAAAACATCAGAAGTCCTATGTGCAGTATTTTGTCATGGGTCTCAACAGTGCTTCAGAGGTGAGCAGAACCATTTCCTGATCTCTTGTTGCTTCTCTGTTGTGCAGCCAAGGATCACACTGGGACTCGGCACTGATTTTAGAGTAGCTGCTGTACAAGGCAGAAGCCCTCACTCTGTAGGTGTGGATGACAATCTTTATTCATAGCTTTATAACTTTGCATCGCAGTACATTACAACTTCTGGGGTTTTTTTTGTGTAGGCTCGGTTTATCAAGCATCTGGAGCCATTCTAATTGAATACCCTCTCCTCTTTGTTGTTTATGGTTCTTATTGTGTTTGCTTTTAGTTGTATTTGCAAGATTTACCTCCAAACTGTAAGTACTATATTGTCAATGAGACTGACTCTTGTTGTGTCATGATGACCTCTAACAAATGTTTTTAGTGTTTCTTTTCTTATTATTTTCAACGCTTAGGTAATTTAGTCAGTTTTTAATCCATTAAATTAAATCCATACTTTAGGGCCTTAATAACCTTACAAAAGTCTGAGCATTTCTGCTCTTGTCTTTATCAGCCAAACTTGTAATCCCTTCAAAGAACGAAGTGTCTTTGGCTCTGCAGGAACTGCTCGTGGAAAATAGGCTACAGAGACATTTTGAACAGCTGTTCTTCTTGAGAAGTAAAACATTGTGGAATACTGTAAGTAAAAGAGGCTTTAAAGATTTTCAGTCCTTTAGTGTTTTCAGATATCTATGCAGGTTAATGTTGGCATCCTCTCTAAGTGTGCGTGTAGGTTATGGAAATTTGCATGGTGTTTTGGCCAACTTCCTATATCTAGGCCTTTTGCTCAAATTTTTATTCTAACCTTGTGCTTAAGAGTGGATTTTGGCACCAGCTTGACCTATTTTCAGTAAATTCATTTCCCCCACCCCCAGGCAAAAATGTGATAAGTTTGCATTTTTAACATAATGGACACCGTTTGACTGCATTGCTGGTTCATTCTCCATGATGCTGAAAAATGAGAAAGTAGAGTGAATTTGTTTTTCTGTGTAAATATCTTTTTTTACCCATTAAGCACCTGAAGGCTCAAAGTGACCTGAATTTGCATTTTACTTTCTTGGGGTTTTTCAGTCTTGTAAATATATCTTTACAGGTATTGAAAAAATTGAGAGCCTCTTCTATGAAACAAGTGAACTAGTTGCTTGTTATAAGTCCACATGTATAAAAACTCCTCAAACAACCAAAAAGCACCCCTTCCTGCATTCTGCAACATAAAGGAATTTGTATTGGAGGCTGATAGCATGGTCTTAAGCTCACTTTTCTCTTACCTGCATGTTTGTTTGATGTTAAGGTCAAATAACATGAATTCTTTCTAAATCTCCCTACCTCAACAATTAGCAGAGACTTAAGGCTTCAGAAGAAAACCGTGTATGAGAAGTATGTACAGACAAGGGCAGTGTCAGAGTAGTAATGACTTTGTTGCTTCCTTTGCCCATTTTTTTTCATGTGATTTATTGACTGTGATTTGTTTATCAGCTGTGGCTTTTTCCTTGCTTGCATTTGGCTTGTTTGTCTCTGTGCACTGGTAAGTAGCTAGAGCACTGCCATCAGTAGTTCTGTTGCCTATGGAATACTTTCTTCTGAGATGAAAGTGTGCTTCAGCTGTGTAGCTATCAAACAACCATCTGATCCATCGTCACTGTGTAGAGGAAAACATCTATTTCCATTTCTTTTTACATGGATGACTTCTATGGAAATTAGGTGTATCATGAGCAGACTACAGCTTCAATATCAGTATAGCACAAAACAAAGTGAAAGTGGGGAGAGGAATTGGTGTATGAGTTGATCCTATCTCGTGTTGAGAAATGGAATCGTTTTTACTCCTTCTTTATAAAAGTCTTCTGCTAGTAAACTAAAATCATAGCAGGATTGTGCACTAATTCTATCAGTGGCAAAAAGTTTTTAGCTTTTAATACTGGAAATCAGATCAAGATATGTGCACTTCCAAGCCCTATAAAAGCCACTTTCTCCTTTATCATGAAGTCTCTAATTGTGATACGTAAGAGCAAATATTTAGTCTTAAATATAACTACATGCATTTTGGATTTATCAGAAATGAATGAGAGAAGAGGAAGACATTCGGGTAAACACTAGCACTTTGGCATAAAATCAGACACAGAAGATGTAAGCATAATCCTTGATTCTGCAGAGCTCAAACTGCTATAATTCCTACCAAGCACAGCACTTAAACATATGCGTACCTCTAAGCATTTACCTAGTTCTGCAGAGATCTCTGAGGAATACTCATGAATTTAAAGACCAAGAAAAGACAGAAATGGTTTGTTAGTGCACCAGTGGAATGCTTGTAACTTTGCATTATCAAGCCTATCTTTCTTTTTGTGTATTTTTCTTAAATTATTTTTTAATTTAGCTATTATAATGTAGGCTTTGCTCTATCTCATGGGATTCTGTTTTTATGTATGTCTTTCATTGGATTAAAAACAAAAAAGATGATGGTTTTCTTTTGTAAAGAAAAAGTAATGTTTTCACCCGTGTATTGTTACACTGACTTTCCAGGTAGAGAGGAGCACCAGGGGAATCATTAGTGTGCATGTTAACTCTAAAACTGCTTGCATCCACTGAATTTTTTAATGCATTTTAGTATAATCCAGCTGTGCGCTTTTTGACAACACTGCAGGTACAGTTGTGTCTCTGTGATTACCTGACATGTCTTCTGCTGGCCAGGCAAGCTCCCTCAGAGCCCTGTTGATGCGACACTGCTGCATACATATCCCCTGAGATAAAAGGGAGGCCTGAAGAGTGTAAGCTGGCCAGAAGCTGTGTATTATTACCTGAAGGAGGTGTATCTTTCTGTAGTGATTTTGTTTTCACCATGTAGTGGTGCAGTGCAAAGAGGCGTGTTGCAAACAGGGAGAAGGAAGAGCTGGTCTTCCCGTTATGCAGAATGACAGTGTGGAAAAATTAGCCCAAGGCTACAAATAGTGGCTGTTGTAGTTGAGTCACAAGTTGCCATCTTGACTGTTGTGCTGGAGGCTCTGTGCCTCTCCTGTCACGCAGCTGGGAGGAGTCTAACTGAAACCACTTTCATGCCTGGGTCTGCATCTTCCTCAGCTCTAATGAGACCCTGCAATTAACTGCTGCTTTGTGGAGCTCTGCTGGGTCAGACTGTGGAAGAGCTGCACCTGACAAGGGTAAATGGTGTAGAAATGGCACTTAGTCTAAAGAATGGCACAGAAGGCAAATGTTTACCGCAAAATAATAATAAAATTCAAAATTTCTGTGGTGGAATTGGTAAAAGAATGCAGCTTAATGCACTGTTGTGGAATAGTCCAAAAATGTGCAAAATACAGCACTTCCTTTTAATCCCTATGGCTTTTTCCATAAAGATTTATTTATTGACTGCCTTATAGGTAGTAGTGGGCAACCAGAAATCAAAGACTGGGCAGATGTAAGAATATGCTGTCTTAAATGGTTGCTATTGAAAACTGTACGAAAAACAACTTGAATGGAGGACACTCAGAAAAATACGGAAGTAAATTCACCATTTTCACTGGTTAGGGTCCACTGCTGACTATGGAGGTGGTCTGATCCTCCTGCATTCAGTCATGTTTAGTAAGAAATGAGCAAGAAGAAAAATTGGTAACATAAGACAAATATCTATGTTATTAGTGGGCCGTGGAGTTTGAGAAATGTCCTCAGGAAGTGAAGCAATAAAAGATTTCAAGATGTGTAAACCAAGGAATTACTTTGGGATTTGTGGAGTGGACTTTAGACCATTTGCCTGTGAATGCTCTATCTGTTTCAGAGATTACAATGACAGTGTTTTATAATGCTGATTATTACCAGTGTAAAAGAGATCCATAAGCATAGATGATCCTTGTATTGCTTTTTGTAAGGGGTTCTGGAAGGTTTGTGAAATGTTATTGGCTGAAATTTGGAAAATGTTTTGAGTCAAAAGTTCAAAGGCTTGTTTTGACCACTGTAATAAATACATTATTTAGGTAATATTAATTAAGGTGGAGAAAAGGGAGCAAAGATATTAGAACACACTGCAAGTTATGTTCTGTTGGTGCTTGTTCAGTGTAACTATTGCAGTCAAATCAGCCTAAGACCACTGGACCTAGCAAAAGAATACAGATCCCCATGGATCCAGGCTTGTACTTGGAAATGGGGAACTTTAGGATCTCTTTAGGAGAGATCTTTAGGATCATTTATTTTTCCTTTCAACTTCTTTAAAATTCAAGATATTTTATGATTATATGACATGAATATTTTAAAGCAATTCTAAGAAGAAATACAAAGTCACGACTCATGTCCCAGCATGTGCTTAACTTAGCATATGGTTTATGTTTCCTTGAGGTTTCTTTATTAGCTCATGAAAGAAAGTAGTGGTACTTCTGTGCATATGTGATTCAGAAGGTTTAAATTCTGTGTGTTTTGAAGGTAAAGTATAGAGCAGTGTGTTTAGTAGACTCATCCTATGTAGTTGATATGCCTGCTTTTTTTGGGTGGGTTGTTTTTTGGGGAGAGGGGTTTGCTTTGTTCTTCAGCAAGTCAGTGCAAATTGAAATAGGCTGGTAGTGAGCCAAACAATAAAACATATATGGACATTTATTGATAGCAGTCCTCGTGCTCTACCCAGTCACAAAGATAATAGAAATGCTCACAATATAACCTGACGATTTTTTTCCTGATCCTTTGCCATTTAGGAATTTCACAGCCTTGTAGTAGTTGTTAATTTATCTTTCCCACTTCTCTGTAGGTTTTATATTACTATTTTTTTTACTTTATTTTTTGTAAATAATATAGTACCCTTTATGTGTATAATGGAGATTTTTGACAGTTTCATGTGTATTGAAATCTTTCAAGGGGAAATGATTTAGTATAATGGGGTTTATGTTTTTAGGATCAAAATTAAGCATATACTTTTGATCTGTTTTGTAAGTAGCACCATGAAAAGAATTCGCCCAAAATGTCAAAAACCGGTGTCGTAACTGCTGTGTTTTCTTACTTCTTTCATTGTCATCACGGATTTTTCACTGGAAGGGAAAGCTAAGGAATTCTATAACTTACAGTATCTTTGCAGTGGGTGACATTTAGCTCTGTCTAACGGACTTGTGATGTACCAGAGAGAATAAAGGAAGCCCCAAGCGGGTGAAGGTGTCGTTGCCCTGAACTGTGCCAGGGTAGGCTGACTTTACAGCTCTGGTGGTCTGGGTTGTGCAGAGAGAGCATCATGAGCACTGTGTGCAAGGTCAGGCTGACCTCTCTGGAGCCACATATAGCTTATGAGGTCCTGCAGCTCTTCAGGCAAGCTTAGAGCATAGTGTCAAAAAAAGCTATTTTTTCCTGCAGACTACTATCGCAAATGCTTTCACTTCGGGCTCTTACTTTTTGCTGTATTGCCTGCAATCTGGAAAGGATCCAGATGGAAAGATCTTCCCTGAAGGTGTCCAGGGTAGTAAAATGAACCACTCTAGTGGAAAAGAAAAGTTTGATTTTTGCCTCTCTGGTTTTACTGCTTCCTGGGTTTGGAGTCTGCAGAAGGCCTACCATGTCTGACTGTTTGGCTCTTTGTTTTGCATCACTTGAATAAATGCAAGTTCTTGTTGTACTTCACATAGCAATGCTGAAAGGATCAGGAGAAAGTGACCAATCTCAGGAAGTAAATGACAGAAAAAATTGTATGGAAACTCTGGCTCTGTTTTCTTTTTCTTTCAGTTTTTTTCCAGTGGTCTTCAGGAAGTGAAGCAGTTGCTGAGGAGCACTGGCCAGTGAAACAAGGGGAGTTTTTTGGTTGGATGTCCCTCCTGCCTCTGCAAATGTATGTGTTACTTTGCAATGTGAGGTCTTTCAGCTTCCTTGTAGCCATGGGCAGTGCTTGTTATTTTTACTACTTAGCTAATTTATTTCAGTTAAAAAAAAATGTGAAGATCTTATTTAGTCCTTTGCATGTAGCTGCTGGTTAAGGAGGAGAATAATTTATTACTATTGCTGGAGCATAGAGTAAATGAGAATTACACTGAGATTTGTGCATAATTAGAGATCTGTGAAGGGACAGAGCCTTGAGGAAGCTGAGTATGGTCATTGTTGAACTAATGGAGAGAGCTAGCTCTGCCCTTGTGCTTGAGACTGACTAACAGCAATATCATAGTGGCAGCATGAAAAAAATGCTGCAGTGAAATGGAACAGGAACAAATGGGCTGACAGCAGTGCGCAAATCTGCTGTGGCTTTTAAGATGTGCATAGAAGACTTCAAAGTAGTCAATTGTAAATGCAGGAATATACTTTGTTAGGGGTTTAAATTGTGATGTGCCTCCCCTGCCCCAGCTTGCCAGCTCTGGTTCTGCAGCCTGGCACCTCTGCTGAGCCCTGGACTGGGAGCAGTGTTCCCTCTGCCACTGGGGGTTGGGGGCTAACAGAGAGGGTAGCAGGCTGAGGGAGCAAACAGGAGTGGAGCACTGGATAGCCGTGATTCAGCAAAGGGACATAGGCCCGTGACAGTGCTTATATGCATCATCAAGGTTCTTGTAACAGAGGTGAGTTCAAAACTGGGTCATCTCCCTCTTCTGACTCTCTTGTCTTTTAAATTGTATTCACAATCTCTAGCTCTTGTCACTGTTTGACTGGCCAAAACATAGTTATTATAGGTCAAGGATTTTAATCAGAAGAAAGAACTGGTTATTTTAGAATCATTTGAGAGACAAATTCTGCCATTTAAACAGGCAGAATTCTGTGGCTCTGAGAACTGATAAATAGCTTCTTTAGAGGAGCGGTAAGGCTTGGAGAATTGGGAGGTGCAGGATAGCGATAGAGAAGGAAAAGAAAGCAGCATCCAGCACTGGAGGTAGAGGAGAGAATTACAAAATACTAGTCGACTGACAGTCTGATGTGTGAATGTAACCTAATTTTTTGTCCTTAGAATAAAAGTCAGTTTGGTGCTTGTTATTTTGGTATGATAAATGAGTAAGCTTAAAGAAGAGAGGGAAATCTCTCCTGTCTCACTTTTCCTTGTAAAATACTGATACATCAGTATGATCTCAGTATGCTTTTGGCTTTCCCTTGGTGCTCTTTGCTTTATATACTATAATTTAAGAAATAGCTCACTTGCCATTTGTAATACATATTAAGATGTGATGCTGGGAAAACACTTAGATCTCGAATTTTACTGTAATACATTAACAATTTAGAAGTTATACGGTGAAAAACAGTGGATGGGATTGGGTTTAGAGAGCTTGCCAAAGAATTCTTAACTATCATGTTGTTTTTTTTCTGCTAGGGAGCTTGGTTGAAGGCGAAGTATACCCTTTCTTTCTCAGTGACGAAGATTCGGGGTTCTGCCTCTAAAAGTCAATCTAAATTATAGGATGCGACCCAAAAACTTGTCACTTGCTTGTAATGGTAAAAGAATTTCGTTTCATGTTGTTGACTTCTCATTACTTCCTGTGTCACGAAAATTGTTCACTCCAAATCTCCTATGTTCCTGAGCCGAATTAAATCGGCTGGCTTCTGGTTTGATCTAGTATTTGCTCTCTGGTTGCTTTTGTTGTCTTTTATCCTCTGAAGGAAGTTAAAGTGGAAATACAAGTGAATGTGCTTTTTAATAATGAGAGGGAGGAAAGTGTACTTCATATGAGAACAAAAAGCAATTGCAGGAAAGAGCCATTTCTCTCCATTTGAAGAAAGAAACCTCAAAGAAATAAGAGGAATGTTTTCATTAAAAAAGAGAATCATCTGTAATCTTAGTCATCTTCCACTGCAGAGCTTTCATCAGTAGCATTCCTCATCGTATCTTATTTTCTAAGCAAGAATTAACATATAATAAATTAATAACATTATTATGTGTTAAAGTGAGTTGTTGTGTCAGCCACTCAGATACAAACACTACTTGGCTTTGAGGAGAATGTTGTTCAGTTGCTTCTCTTGGAAGATCGATGCCCAAAGCAGCAATCTGTTGGTCAGCATGTTCATGGCGTCTCACCAGGACAGTCTCACAGCCTTCAGTAAGGCTGACAAATCAATCTTGACATACTGAGAGATGATTCAAGTGCAACGACAGGTGGGAAATAATAAGAATTTTAGAGAACGTGAGCCATGAAGGATAAACGAATGGGATTGGTTTCTGCTAAAGAGAAGGGAATGAAGCGGATTGAGGGGGCAGCTTATCGATACTTAAGTGGTTGTTGGAGACAGAATAGTAATTGCTGTGTTACTGCTAGGCTGAGGAGCAAGGCACATTGGACTTGTGGTGCTGCTCAGTTTGTTTCGGTTAGGAAATAGCAAAATGCCCTCAATTTCAGTGGTGGATTTAAAAGGGTGTAAGATTATCTGGGGAAGTTGTATTAACCCTTAAGGGTTTTAGGAGCATGGCAGATGAGCATCTGGTGATGTCAGCTTATTTGATACTGAATCAATGATGGAGTCTCCAGAAGTCATTTTCAGTACACTTTTCTATCATTCAGATTATGTATAAAACACAAGTGGTGGAAAAATATAAATTGTATAAAAAACAATTCTGACTCTTGTGAGGACTGTGATTTAATGCCCTCCTGCTCTCTCTCTGTTGTATGAGTGCCCATGCCTATCTTTAATGGGAGCTTTACTACTGATATTGTAGAAGAAATCCAACTCATTGCAGTTGAGTATGTTCTGTTTCCCCCTTCCTTTTCCATTTCATGTGCTTAGGCAGGAGAGTTCTTTAAATAGAGAGATTTTGAGTATTCCAATCCTCATGTCTTCCCTATTCAAAGTGATGAAGAAGCAAAAGAAGACCTTATTGCAGGTGTGACACGCAAACAAAATTTACTATGCTTTGGCTGACAAGTACATGAAAAAACTGCCTTTTAGTCTCATCATTCAGAATTTTTTTGCCCCTTAGTGGTTCAGTGACTAGCTGTGGGAAGTAATGAAAAGTTTTTTTCTGATTAAAAAAACAAGAGACTTTCACCAAGCTTTACCCTGAAGGCTTGTGGAAAACTAAGGTCTAAGGGAGTAGCTGAGACTTCCAAACAAGCGTGTAAAGATGTTGTTTCCTAGTTGTCTGAGAAATTAGACTTCTCTGATTTAAATATTTAAGTCCACCTTTACTCTGACCTTGATCTTAAATTTGTCTTTTGAGTCTTTAGCACATTCTCCCATTTACCTGAAAGACAGAACTTGTCTTATGAGATTTCCCTGCCTAACTTCAAGCAATTTACATAGAAATGTCAAGGTAAATCTTGCAATGGCTTTACCTTGGGGGCTCACATATGGTAAACAAAATACAATAGGAGTTGGCTAGTAAAATATGAGTGTTCATGAGCTCAAATAAGGATTTTTTATCTCCCTAGTAAAAAGCTTTGTTTAAATTAATAATTTTATTGATCATTACCTGGCATGAAATGACAGCTGTAGAATGCACCGAGAATTGAAGATAACTTAGTTGGGCTGTTGTAAAGCAAATTAATATTGACAGTCTGTCTGTTTTTCCGTGTAATTAAGCAGTAATAATCAAAGCTCAATGGTTTTCTTGGAGATTAATGATGACTTTCAAAACTAATGGTGTGAGGTGAAAGCAAGGGCCATTAGCCGTAGCAAATTTTTAAGAATCCAGAAAACACACTGGGCTGAGTCATTCAATTTGTTTTATGATTATTTAAATGCAGCTTTTTCCTGTATTTATTGGGGAAGAAAATGGGTATTCCTACATGCTAAATAGTTCAAGATTTAACAGTTTCATAGTAAGCAGCCAAATGAAGAGTAGGTTCTTGTTCCAGCCACAGTCACATCTGGGAACAAGCCTAGTAACTGTTTCTGGCACTATTACCTAAAATCTCTACTTTTCGCTCTTTTCACTGCATGGAATCTAGGGTTCATCACTGGTACTTAGTCAAGTCACTCTTTTGAAATTACTCTCCTAGTAGGCGATAAAAGCAAAACTACCATGTGGTGTTTTCAGGATCAAGTCTCACACAGGCCTTAGTGCCTGGTACAGGAACCACATTCGCATTTCCACTTTACTTGTGCTCCGTGGGAGAGACATTTCCAAAATAACTTTTCTTTTTTAATACTCACCCTTCATTGTTAATGTTTTCAGACCAAGTAGTGGACAGCAAAAAAATGCAGCAGAAACTTGCCATCTGGGTCTTTGTTCCCAGGGAGGTGCAATAGCATTTACTGCATCTTCTAAAAATGGTGTTCTTCAGGTGCTGAGTTGAATCTGGCACTCGCTGCAGTCAATGGCGTAAATGCTATTGAGTTCTTTGGTGCAAAATCAAGATGAAAACTCTTCCTTTTTCTCTTTTTTCTTTCTTACAATAGCACAAATCAGAAGTAATTTAGTTGAAATCAATGAAATGACATCTCCAAGAGGTGACTCAAATCTAAGCTAATACCAATTTGTGCTACACTCCTGCCACACTTCATGATGGGAATACTCCCATTTCAATGAGATGTGCTATGAGAAAAATACTTTTAACTAAAGCTTTTGAAGAGGGGATAGTTACTGAGGTTTTAAAACTGCTTCCAAAAATGTCGTACTTAAGTTTTAGCTGTGGGAGGTAGACAAACACCCTTTGCTCCTTAGTTTGTCTAGGCAGTAGTAACTGGACACCAGTATTTCATAGTATTGCACTAACCTCCTTTTTTATACATTCCTTTGCACTGACTGCAAGTGGCAGCTTTAATAACTTAATGAATAATCAGAGAAGAGCAATGTCTGCAGACAGCTGTAGTGTGAAAGATACAACTATCTCTAATACTAAAATGCCTGATTTTCACCTAAAAGTGTTGAACTCTTCTATGTCCTGCATATTTCTCTTGTGCTTGGGCAGATTGGTTTGTCTTTGAGAAATTAAAAGGAAGCCTGTTTATCCATGTATTTCTTTAGAACTATAATTCTCTTTGAAGACCGGAGTAAATCAATCAACTCATTCGGAATGGTTTCCTGCATAACACAACCAAGCATGTTGCAAAGCCAGATGGGTGGATTAGAGGGTGTGGGGGGTTGGTTTGTTTTACTTTCTTCCTGAAGTAGTTCTTCATTACAATTTGTTTCTTTATATTTTGGTAGAAGATTGAAACAACAGAAATGATCTGTAACTTACTGAAAACCAGCCAACAAACCAATCTTTCTATTATTTCTGTAAAGGTTACTTTTGTTTTGATCTTCAGATGTAGTAGTGGAACAGAACACAGGTTTTGGCAATACTAAAAGGAAGTTAGTACAAAAATCATGTTTTTTGCAGCAGATTGCATATTATAGAGTGGAATCCTGCAGAAATTTATGAATAGTTGTATGTGAAAATGCTAGAAGCCTTGAAAAAAGTCTTCTCTTTGATCACAGCATTGATATCAAGTCTCATTAATAATCATTAATCGTAAAATGATGTGCTGTGTAGTTTTGGCTTGTTGTACAGCTTTCTAATATTTTGATTTTTGCACATACTCTTTTGTGGCAGTCCATGGTGATGATATCCCTGTAAGATTTAATTTTTGTTCCTCGTGGCTGTTTATTGCAGCATAGAGCAATTGCTGAGAGCTTTAACAGGTGTCTGCTGGAGCTGTCTGGAGTCACAGATGTAAGCAGCACCATTTTACTTTAGGTTCGTAATTCATTTGTAAATGCCTGAACATTGTCATCCTATGCTTTTTAGCAGGAATGAAAGACTGACCCAGACTGTTACCTGCTTTGTGGTGCTAGTAATGCAGTAGGGAAAATTTCAGGAAGTCTGCATGGGTCCTTAGTCTGTCCCCCAGTCTCAAGTGCAGTGATGCATGATCTTGCTCCTTTATTTGCTGTAGACATTGCTAATATTGTACAAGGCCACAGATGCTATATGTGGTGAAACTAATTGTCTGTAGAAAGGCAAACCTCAGCCTAGTGTTGGTGTGAAACTCTAGCGTGGCACAAGTTTTCTTGCAGCATTAAGAACAAATGGGATTGTGTGACAGCCAGATATATCTGCATTGCAAGTGGCCTATATTTTGCTGCACTGTTCTGGGGCATGAGAGGACCTAAGAAATGTGGAAGCACTGGCCAGAGCATAGTGCTACCAAACAGAAAGGTTTGAGCACTTGAAGCTTCCTTTTCTCTAGCCCAAAATAACAGTAGGAGAGTCTGGATAGAGCTAAATTCAGAGTCCGACAAAAGAATCTGCCACCCCTCTCCTTATCTTTTCCTTCATCTGAACTGCTGTACTACTTTAACTGTTCTGGGTGTGTTGGCTGTGGTGAGGATGCAAAATTGTTACACAGCTTCGCAAAAAACCTGTTTTACACTCACTCTTCACTCTGGGTTGCCCCACAGACATTACTCTGTGTGCACTGTGGCTCAGAGAAGACAGCCTCTGAGCAAAAGGGAACGTGTAAATTCCTCTGTTTTGTCCGTGAGTCACTGAATTCAATCAAGTGATAAAAAGGGAAGGTTAATGCAACTGCTTTTGCACGTAGCACACATACAGAAAGTCCAGCTGTCTACCTACAGCATCTTGCGTGATGTGGAGTCGGGGCAGTGCTGCTAGCAGCTCTCTAAGGGCACTAATACCCACAGCTGCTACCGTCTGTCCCCAGACAAGTTTGAGTGCCTTTTCTGCTGTTGGGATCGTGGAGAAACACGTTCACAGGGAACGTTGCAGAGACTGCAAGTGACTGTAGAGGGGGATAAAATCTGCTCTTGACCTGGAAATACAAGCTGTGGAAGAGGCGTGAGCAGCACTGGTGTGGCTGTTAACCTGCTGGAAAATACGAAGGTTATTTGGTGAATGCTGGCACAGTCTTTCCTTCTGGGTCCTATGAGATTTGACTTGACTTTTCAAACCCCTAGACTGGCTATATTTTAAATGCAGTTAATTAGGCTGTTGTACCACTCTCAGGCATAACTGCTAGGTCCAAAGCAACTTTGCATTTTTCTATCACTGGAGCTTTCAGCACTAACAGCTCTGAGAACTTTATGCCACAGAAATGCTTATCTTCACTGCCCTTCCCTGCCACAGCTGACAGCTCTCTCCTGGGAGTCAGATCAGAATTTCCTGCTCTTCTTGTGAAACACCATGACACGTTCCGTTTTAGACTCTTCTCAGCTTGGCGTAAAAACAGTGCGAGTGCCCCATAACTCCTAGTTTGCAATCATTGAACAGTGAGACGAGATGGAATTGCTGTCTGGTTGTCAGAGACTTTGTTGTGTGTTCGACTCATGGTTGAGAATGAATAGGATACCAGTAAAATCTGTGATTTCAGTACAGTTGAGATAATGTCTTCACTGCTGTGGTATCCCCTCTGTTATGTGATGGTAAGACACATGTCGTTTTGAAATTTGTAATTTTCTAGTGCTGTCAGTAATACAACTGCTCGCCAAGACATTCGCCATGCTGGGAAGCAGAGATAAATGTGCTTTGTTCCTCATTCGTTATCTTGCTATGAAATATAAAGATGGATTTATCCAGCTACTTCAAACAAAAATCATTCTCTCTTGTTGAATCTCATAGAATTCTTTTCCCACCGTTAAGTTTTACTGCAGCAGTTTCCACACTGGAAACTTAATGTAAGTTGTTAAGCGGTTTTGGTTTTCCTAATTAAAAAAAAAAAAGAGAGTCTAATCCTTCTGTTGTTACAGTTAGTGAAATTAATAGTAGATGACAGTATTATGACTGATGTGTGGGTCTAGGCTGCTACAAAGCTATGCAGTTACTTTATCACCTACTAAAGCTATAGAAACACCTATTAAAACTATAACATTGAAACATTAGAATATGAACAGCATATCCATGCTAAGTGTAGCAGTTGTTCTTCGTTTGAGCCCTCTACATTTTCTGCATTGAAATGGAAATTTGCCAGAAAACCAACATTCAGGCCTTGGCTGTGATCACTGCTCATACTAAACTGCTATAGAGATGTTGGCAAATACCGCACTGGGATCAGACTGCACGGATTAGTTGAGGTAAAAGAACTACATGGCATTTATTTTTTTATTGATGGTAAGCCTTTCAAACTTTCTCCTGAGGATTAAGGGAAAAATAGAATTGAAATTATATTACTTTTTTGAATGAGGAATAGTAAATGTCTTTTCAAAAGCTTCATTGAGTTTAATGCAAAAGTTTGGTAGTTGTGTAGATGGATGTTGCAGAAGTTGATATTTTTGGATGAATTTGAAAATTAGGGTGCTATCTCTGGCCGTGATGCAAGTGAGAAAATGAACACAATTTTTTTTCTTTTTCATTTATTTTGCCTTTTGCCAGATGTGATTGTTGCTTCCAAGTCAGTGATCACACAAAAACTCTTTTGCCTCAGGTCAAGATCAGCTTCCTGTCTAGGAATGTTAGACTCCCAAACTTTACAAAAGAAGCCATTTATACCAGTTGCTTATCTATGTAGTGGCAAATGTTAACAAAGACAGTGATTTGGCAGTTTTACATGTTTCGTTTTTTTAAATTCGTTTTATCCTTACAAGCGATTGTATTAGAAGTCAGCAGTTTTCCTGTACACTTTCATGAGGAATTGTACATAACCTACACATCTTTGAGTATTTCAGAGTTGGTAATCTGCCCCAAGCTCACTTGTCTACATTGGTCTCCAGCCTTTCTGCCTGGCACCTGAACAACATGGAAAAGGAAAAGTAGATGCTGGAAATACAATATGTGATCTGTGAGCATTTGTTTCACATGGGTCTGTGCCCAAGAGAGGCTGCTGCTCATGGCCAGCTCGCAGCAGACGGGGATGTAGTCTGGGGAGGCGGAGGGTGATGGCCAGACTCCCTGTGCCGGCTGCCTGGCTCTGATGCCACGTGCTGGGATTTGCGTCATCTGATCATTGCAGGTCATTATGGAGTCTAACCCTCTGCTTTGCTGCCTCAAATAACACTTCAGCCTTTCTGTTACCTGTGACTTTTCCCAGAATTTTACATCTGAGTTTTGAACATTATTTTAAATACTAATTTTTTTGACTGGGAGGTGCTTTTCTATCCGTCTTGTCCTCTTTGCCCCAGAGGTAAAATGCATGCTGAATGCTGAATGCATTTGCCTCACTTGAGTTGTTAGCTAACAGCTGCATATTTGTAAATGGTATGTATGCTACAGTGATGTGAGAGCTGAATTTGCTGTATGGTCCATTGTTGCAAACTCAAAGAAACAAGGTCAATTATGGAAGAATGCCATGGCAATTAACATCTTACCCAGGGAGGAATATCAGACAGATTTATGACTGCATTGGATGAAAACTTGAGGGAATGCTACAGACAGGGAAAAAGAGATTTTACTAGTGGTCCTGCATGGCAAGAACCCTACCCTGGGGAGGAATAGCCACAGTGGAATACAACTGGAGAGCTGTCAGGGCAAAGATAGACTTGATATTTTCTTGCTCCATTTGCAAATCATCACCCAATGACCTTTTGGGGCATTAGAAGCCGCTGATATCATCAGTGCTGTGGTTGTGCACACAACAGCTTTGGCCTGTCTGAGCAGGGTGTTCACTTTGTGGCCCTGCTGTGCTCTCAGCTTTGGCCTGTCTGAGCAGGGTGTTCACTTCGTGGCCCTGCTGTGCTCTCAGGCTGCTGACGGGTTTGAAGAGCTGGTTGCAGTCTGGGATGTTTGTGTAAGAGCTGATGGCAAGGGAAAGGACAGCTTTGCCAAGGCCTCGACAGTGAAAACACGTAGCGTATGTCTGTGCTAGGGAAGTGGGAACAAGTAGAGAAACAGTGTGATGGGAGTTAATGGCAGATGAGGACAAGGCTTTGCGTGTATCAGACAAGGAAGAGGATGTCTCCATGCTGCTGAATGTTGAATGAGAGCTTGGTTGAAGATTGGGACTACCTGATCTTGCAAGTTGATATTTCAAGAGATATTATATAGGAAGAACTTGCCGTGTTTAGATGTAGTCGAAGTGCAAAGATGAGGAGGGATGTTAAATTTTTTCTGCAAGTTCTTGATCAGAGTTCTGCCCTTAAAGTCTCTTTAAATAAGACCCACAGATCTGGCCTGGTGTGGCTTTTGCTGGAAGGTGAATTACCCTCTTCTGCTGTCAGGCCCAGTTCTTTTGATAGTCTTGCTGGGTGTTCTGCTATATCACCATAGTCTGCTCTCAGGGCTTCACCAGAAAGAACTAAATCAACTCTGAGTTTGCCTTATCCTTAAGGAGAATCAGGGTTCACAGCAGGGAACCTACAGCTAGATGAGTAATTTTTCTCTATGAATAGGCTGTTTGATGATAAAATGGGTGTGTGTCTTTGGTCAGAGTTCAAGACTCTTTGCAAATGCCCTGAGAGAAGACACCGCAATGTAGCATTTTTGCAGCTGAAATCCATCCTCTTGTTTTCATCTTCAAAAGCAGCATATGCTTTGCATGTCTCCTTTGTTCCTTTTTTAGGGAGAGAAGGGGAAGGAGTGTGGGTTGACTGATCATGGCAGACTATAAGATCTTTCCTAAGCATGAAGGGCCACCTTACATTCCAGTGGTTTATCACACACCACACAGGCACTAAGCTCTGACGCAAGCAAAGCATTTAGTCGACCATTGCGCCTTACAAACAGTGGAAAGCAAAAGGAAGCAACTGAGGCATGCATGCAGTGATCACAGAGCTATTAAAGATTTTGTCAGGCCTGGTGGCTAGCTTTTTAGCTTCAGTGACTGGCAGCAGCATAGTGATAGTGTTCATTTACTGCCATGAGGAAGTAATGTACAGGAGGACTTACTTTTGCTTCCTGCGTGGCTGTAGGGGAGAATGTCTGTGTTGGTCTCAGCATCAAGAGCAGCTGTGATTTCTGCATCCCAGAGAGCAGAAATTCGCATTTCAGTAATTAACTGTTGGCAAAACCACATGCCTGCAGCCTTTTTACTGCTTCCTCCATCTAAATGAGCAAGCCATATGTGTTAGGAAAGGAGCGTGTGGGAAGATGCTTATTGCTGCTGCTCCTAATCTCCATGTCACCAGTGCTGCAGTTTAAATCAGATGAGGATCTGATACAATAGGCTGGCCATATGGAGTTTGATGAAAATACTATACTGCCTGTTTTGACACTTTTGAGCATAGATTCTTACTACACAGAATTTGCATTTGCACATTTTGTGTCCTTGCTTAAGAGCAACTGAAATTATCCTTGTTTTTTCGAATGAAGGAGGAGGCTGCACACATAACTGCTCCATTTATTACCTAAATTCAGCAGATATTCACTGCCTGCTTTTGTCCAAAAGATGGGGGAAAAATTTATTCCTCTGGCTGTTTCAATTCTGCTTCAGTTTCTCTGCCAGATTTTCTTTTGGGATCTGCACAAACAAGTTCATGATGGCAGAGAAGATAAATGGGAGACAGCCATCCTGACACAGGCAGTCTTTGGTAATGCTGTGCTTCAGTGTCAGCTGTTGGTGGTATCCAGGGATCAGAGATGGGCAACTCTTGGCTTTTTGGTGAGTTAGGACAGTTACGGATGAGCTGCAGTTCTGGCAATACCAGCACTTGCTGTTCTTTCTACTTACTTGTATTCCTTTTAGTGTTGTAAACTGTGGGTGCCTGTAACCTGATCTTTCCTTAAACTTTCCCTTTCTTTTTTTATTTGGGAGTTTTCTTCTGTTTGGCTGGTTTTCAAGGCCATATGCTTTTGAAAAATTTTCCTCAGTGGAGTATGTTTTGTGAGCCATGGGGATTGTTGACATAAAAGTCTACTAATATGTGAAAGCTATTACGAGCTCTGATTGTGAATTTTGTCTGAATAGTGCTCATCAGGTGAGAAATCACTAAGTGTATTGAATCTGTCTTAAGGAAACAAAGACGTGTGAGCAGGAACTGTTCTTAATAATCAGGAGGTGAAGCCATGGAACATAGCCTTTTCTATTGTGGCCGTGAATCTAAACTGATCAGCTGCTGAAATGAGACCCTTGTTCCCTCTTGTTGAAAGCTTCAATTGATTCTATATACTGAGCTTTTTACTGCACAAGCCAGCTTTGTAATTTCCCCAGTTACTTATCTCTCTTTTCAGGTGGTTCTCTTTTCTTTCTTTCCCCTAACTTTTTTTCTTCCCCTCCCTCTCCCATGTTCACACCTCACAACACCGGAGGCTACAAGCTGAAGAGAGACTTTGAGGCAGATATTGATGTCCATCTAGAAGTGCAGGATGCAGTCCTGAAGCTTTTCACTCTCTTCTTGCTTGGGTAACTCTTCAGTTAATTTTCAGAAGTTATTTAACTCAAGGTACAGTCCTGAAGCATTACAGCATGAAGTCATTACTCATGAGCAGAATCCTGACATCCTTCTCATGCTTCAGATGATAAAGCCTCTTCTTGCTTAGAGAGCTGGAAGCTGCACTGACACTGTCAAAAACTGACTGGTGTTTGTGCATCAAGAGGCACCATTTCTTTATTCCTCCAAGTGCCAAAGAAAACTGGCATGACCCTACTGTGGTGCTTACCTCTGCTTTCTTAGGAGTGAAAAAGGAGAGCTTTGTTGTTTTTGTTGCTATGAAATACTGCCAAAGCATATTGCAGGTGCTCTTCTGAGCTAAACATGTATATGAGTGTCTTACTGCTGCCTCTGAAATGAGTGATGCAGAGGTCACCCTGGCCCTGCTACCATGTTGGTACAGTATGTTTTTCAGAACACTGTTAACCCGTGTCATGGAGGAGATGGCTCGAATGAGTGCAGATATCCCATAAAGAGACTTGTGCTGTTTAAACTCTGTAGTGCGCAGGCCAGGTGCTGAGAAGTGAACTCTTGCTGCCTCTGGTGCATCTTAGAGCTTTCCTGAGCCTTCTGGTGTTGTCTTGGCCCCAGAACTTCTCGCTTCGCTACTTTTTACATTTTAATTTTCTTTCCTTCCCTGCGTGGATATTGGAAATGTTTATATCATGAAGATCTATAAAGCCACTTGTGGTTTCTAAGTGCTTTGACTTTCTGCTATTGCCCAGTTCTCAAGGCTGGCTTATGCTGCAGCTGGTCACGCTGTGTCACGAGACATGTAGGTGGTCTTTGAAAATGTTTGCAGAACTGAAGCTCCTTTTCCTTCGTAGATAAATCAATATGTTTGACCTTTATTTGGAGGTGGGAGTTACAAGTACTACCCTTAGGTGCGCTGCAGTTATTACTTTATTTCCTGCTAAAGTGCTGTAATGAAGAATACAGTTATCATGGTTATTTTGAGGAACTGGGAAAATGGTGGATCTCAATTAATGATGTCTGGTACAGATTCCTTTTCTCTCCAGAGCCTTTTCAATAGCCTAATAGCATAGAGTAACTTTAAAGAGGGCAGGAGCTGCTTGAGGCTGCCAGAGCACCATAAAAGAGATGTGAAAAGACTTAGGAATTACTTTACTATGTACTTTTCTTATATAATCCCATCTTGACCCCTTTTTCCTTACATCACTTTAGTCCCTATCCAGACAAGTGCAATGTTTCTGAAGTGCAGGCTTCAGTGGCTAAATAAGGTAAGAAGAGCAGAGACTGTAGGCATTCAGGCTGAAGGCAAAGCATTATGATGTTGCTAATAAAAAGCATGAGAGAGAGACTGAAAGGCAGAAATAGTTTCTGTTGAACTCTGAGCTCTCACTTGAAGCTGATGCTCTCTTGGGCTCAGTTAGGGGTTACATTTTTTTGTTAGTCAGAAGTTTGCTAATAATCCAACAGGGTTTTTGGTCTTAAGTGTTCGTTTTAAAGGCAAACAGTTAAAGCTATAAACTGATAATCTTCTCTTAAAACATTATTGTATACTTCCTTTGTCAGTAGCAGCAAAATAAATGCTTAGGAAGAGGCCTGGGCCTCATAGAAAACCTTTCAAACTGAGGAGGTGGTGAATGCCAGAAATGACGCAGTTGATGGCTTTGTCATTGCTTTGAGTCACAGTCTGTGATTATGAAACAGCTACGTTGAGCTCAGTTATGGAATCATTGATAAATCTGCAAAAGCTTACGTTTTAATACCGTAAAAGTGAAAATTAAACCCCAAAGTCAGTTGGTCATAGCAGGATGGAAGTCCTTTAATTACTGCTGTCCCCTCTTCTGTTAGTTGTGCCTAAAATCCCTTGGCTGAACAAAGAAATACACAAGCCTTTTTCATGTAATACCTTTCCAGCTTGGCCCTGGGCTCCCAGTTCACTGACTTCTGTAATTAGTAATATATAGACTGATTCTTGTAGGTTCCACTGGATTTTATACATGTGCTGAGTACATCACAGGTATCATATAAAATCTGTTCATGCAAGTCTTTTCATAAATTTAAGAAATTAACACTCCAGATAGGTGGTAAGTGAGTTTTATCAGAATCTTGTTGGATGTAACTCCTGCTTGAAAATGGTTCTGAAAATACCATCAGTGCTTATTCATTTCTTTCACACTTACTGTTCAAAATGTGCTCTGTGGGCCCATTGGAAGTCATCTGACTATATATCTGCAGGATTAGGATGAGAGCAGGTGAATAAGGACTGCAAATAGTCAATAATTTTTAATTAGAGGTGATAGAGAGATTATTAGAAGCTTTTTTCGAATTCACATTACATTGGAGGAGCTCATTTTTCATTATTTTGTTACTGCATCAGTTAATCTCTGGAGGAAAAATCACCCCTGATGTAAGATTAATTGATACGGTGTTTCATACTTTCACCCACTTCTGGACTGCGCCTTCAGAAGCATGGGAGGAAAAACCCTTGTGCCATTGACTTAAATGGAGCCAGAGGTTGATCCTTGTTACAGGGAGCAGCTTGATGATTGGGCCCAGTAAGGGCCCATGGTACCTAGTGTATTCTCATGCAGTGTCTGACATTTATTCATCTAAAGCCATCAAAGCTCTGATAATAGAAAACTAAATGTTAATTTTCAATTCTGGTCCTTTAAATTATGCTGATACATCATCTTCTGGGAGTGTTTGTGGGGTGTAATTTAATCATATTTTTTTGACACCTAGGTTACACAATAGATAAATTAAAATTAACGTGTTGAGGTGAAGATGTCTTCACCATCATTAACGAAATGATTGTGCAGTGTTTACAATTAGTTTATTTTTTTGCATAATGCTGGTGGTACCTAGAGTTTTGTTTATCAACTTCAGTTTATATTATTCATAAGCTGAGAGAAATGCGTAACTTAATATATTCTCTCATGCTGTGTTTTCCAATTTCCTGACGTAATCCCTATGAAACTCTATTGGTTGTGCTCTCAGTGAATATTTATCACATGTTCACTTGATTTTGGCCTTCATCCTAGTTACAAAGGTTCCTGTAGTAGCATGTCCTGTGTTCAACCAGGATATGACAAATGGGGTGCCGTATCTTTCACTTACCTACCCGGAGTTAAAATATCCACTGCACAGCTGACAGTGTTAGACCTGCATTCTGTAGCAGTGCAGAAGTACACCTGAAGTCAAAAGTGGCCAACCAGATCTTCCTGTGAAAGGGCTGTGGCAACCTCCTGTCAAGAGTCACAGATATCACTAGATTAATGAAAGGTGAGCCTCAAATTAATGCTAATAATCAAATCTTGAATTTCACTGCTTGTGAAAATTGATCTCTTGCTCCTGCTTTCTGTATGTATGGGACCATGAGATTCTGGCTTTAAGAGATAAAGTCACAAGAACAGCACCAGTGGAGATTTGGATTGGATATTAGGAAAAATTTCTTTGCCGCAAGAGTTGTCAAGCATTGGAATAGGCTGCCCAGGAAAGCAGTGGAGTCACCATGCCTGGGGGAATTTAAAAGACATCTAGATGTGGCCCTTAGGGAGGTGGTTTAGTGGTAGATTACAGTTGGACTCGATGATCTTAAGGATCTTTTCCAACATAAATGGTTCTATGGTTTTATGAAAAGAAGTCTGAAATAGTGTAACTTGTTCTTTTCTTGTCCATGTTTCTTGGTGTCCCCTGTTCTTGGAGTCATCTGTGCTCTTCTCATGTGCTTTTTTGGGAGGCTGTTGAGTGTGACAGAGATACATTCATGGAGGAACTATATTGAAGGAATGTGGCATTCTGAGGATCTTTGAGTACTTTTGAAGAGAAGCTGGACTGGTGTTGCTGTTGTCTAAAACAAGTGCTCCATTCGCCAGGATCTCACCTAAGTCTTCCACCATGCACCAGCAGGGGTTATAGGGAATGACATATCTCATTTCTGTTGCTGTTAACACGCACATTCATTATTTTGTGATGCCAAGTGTAAATGTAACACATCAAGGCTGAAGTCTAAAAGGTCTTTTTTTGGCTTTAGTTTCTGCAGTATGCACACACAGCATCCCTTTAATTCTGTCACCACACAGAATCATGTTTAAAATTGCTTCAGTGCTCTTTCTGAACTGGTAAAATGGAAGAAATAAAGTACAAACCTGTCATTTTCTGATGATACAGACACAGTTAGAAGCTGTGAGACCGCTTGCATGTCTCCTAGGGATGGATGTGACGAAGTTACATGTTTCCATTTCAGTCTGGTGGCCATTGTTACAGTGTGTTTTCCTCTTTTTAGAGTTTGACTTCCTTCTTTAGTGGCTGTACCATTTACTTTAGGACAAGGGTTACTTTATAGACTTTGCATTTTTACTTTGTTTTCATCGTTTGATTTTGTGTGGTGCACAAATTTAAAACATCAGTGTACAAAAGATGCATAATACTTGGATGAAAACCTGGTGCCGGAATTCTCACTCCTCGTCCTCTGTTCTCTTTCCCTACTCCATCAATGTGCACGTGGTCCAGAGCTAACCCCACTCTTTGGAAAGAAGAGTAGGAGAAAGCTGAGCTGAGATGCTGCTTAGAGCAATTATGAACCAGCTGCATTTGGGTTCACTGTCAGAAATCCCCCCTGACGTTGAGTTCAATAGGAAGTGCCAGCAGCTCTGGGATTCAGGTTTGACTGTTCTCTTCATTTGCTCAGGCAGGAGCTCTGTGGTCTTTCTCTTGCCCAGCATGGAGGGAATATGTTTTTAAAAAATGCTCTGAGAGTCCATTGACTTTCAGTTGAGAATGAAGGTGATAAATGCCTTACTTCAGTTTTATTGCACAGAAAAATGTTTTATGCTTGAGTTTTCTGGCACCAGTTCCCGTGACTTTTGAGAATAGATAATAACTCAATCTAGAGCTTACTTAATGCTGATGAAAGTGCTGGATTTTAAAGAACTTTCTTTAAAAGAAACATTGTCAGGTTGTTCCACAATTGTCTATTGTAGGGTTGTGCATTGATCCGAAAAACACTGACTGCTGTTGGCTACAGGTGTTTGGATTGAATTCTGCATTGTTACGGAGTAATAGTATGTGAAAAGTTGATTATCCAATTTAGAATAATAAATCGGGTCTGAGATCTTGGGTCTCTTGAAATGAAGGCGTGGCTTCTCGTTGACTTCACTGGGGACATGATTGCTTCATTTTGCATGGGGTATTTGGCATAGTTACATTGTTAAAATGAGAAACAAAGTTTGATGTGATTAAAGTAACTTGGAGTGCTGAGATCTATAGAAAGATGTCTTCTCCTGTCTTAGGGTGATACAAAGTGGATTTTTATTGTTTCAAGCTAAGCAAGTGCCTTTTTGTCCGAGTTCTGTAAATACTCTTACAGAGCTTGCTCCAGGATTGCTGTGACTAGTGATTCTTCTTATCTTCAGTGCTAACTGGTTTAAAAAAAATGGTATTATTTTATTGGGCCTATGTGCATCATCTAAGGAAATGGACAGACAACATTTGACAAAGATGTGGGATTTTTTTCTCTTTATGAGTAATTTAAATTTCTTAATTGAAGCACTGGATTTTTTTCTTGAGGCAGGTAAATCAGCTCCTCAAGAAAGAATGGTACCACTTGTGTAGAATGCCATCATTAAAGTGTTCTTCAGGCCTGCCATTTAAATTTGGAAGGAAGTCCATTCCCTAAAGGAATAAAAAGGACAGGATTGGTGGCCGAAAAAGTCAGGATGAGTTAGTCACCAGAAAAATCTTTTATTCATGGAATTAATAAATAAGGGAGAACTGCAAAAGACATGCTGCTGGGTTTTGTCACAAAAATGAAATAAAAGGAATTGCAAAGCTGGCTTTCTGACAAAATGTCACTTCCAGTTTAAAGGATGGTTTAAAATCGAATGCAAAAACTGCTAATCAGTTTTGTCCTCTTTTGAGTTTGTTTGTGCCTTCTATGGGTATTTTTAGATCTGAAGGCTTCTTTTATCAGAATATCCATGGAGAGCTGTCTTCCATGTAGCAAGCTTGGCCTACAGAGTCCTATTCATTTGAAGCTGGTCTCCTGCCACTTTTCCTGGCTTGCTGGAGCAGACAAGGTACTGGTGGTGTCCCAAACAAGTAGGAATTTGGGCAAGAGGAATCTTTTAGAGGCTCAGACAGCCCTCCTTCTCCCCTCTCATTTATTAAATACTGTTTGTAGTGATGAAATTTGTGCCTTTTGGCTTTACAGACTGAACTGTTAAAAGAGAAGTCTGCATTTTTAAATAAACCTCAGTCTTGAATGTGACAGTTTATTTTTTGCTTGTTCGTTATTTGTCTTTGCCTAAAAGACATCTCTCTAGATACTGTGCATTTTTAATCCCTGTGGCCTGACCAAGCTCATTCTGAGTAGCTGAAGGGAACAAGAGCAAAAGGATCTTTTCGTTCTTTATAGAAACATATAGAAAAAGCACTCCTTTTTTCCTGTTTAAAAAACTCACCCAAGTGTAACCATTAAAATCAGTAAAGGTTTTGTTATGGGAGTGCTTTAAAAGCAGTTCACTAAGATGGAAGCCTGTGAAGTGTCCTTTTTGGGCTGGGATACACAGGGACTCACACAGTAAGAACGAGCCTTTGCACTTACACATAGCATGAAATGGGGATGATTTGTTCTCCTAACGCTTCAGGTGAGCTCTTGGAGAGGATCAGAGGATCTCGTAGCATTCACTCAAGTGTCCAAACTCTGACTTCTCTTTTATGTGAGACAGGAGTAGCTTACCTAATTCCCGTCACGTAAAGTCATTTTCAGGAAGAGAAGAATCACATCTAGAGTCTATAAAACATGGAAGATCTGTAGGTTCATAGATTTGTACTTGAAAGGAAGCTTTAATACTTTTCAGTAAGATCCTTGACCCTCTTTATTTTTCATTATGCCATAGTACAATTCATGTAATGTTTTTTCCTGTAATGCATATACCATAAGTTTGTTAGCATAACAGTAGTTCTGGAATGTCATACATGGTACGCATAATGATATATTGATGTTTATTCTGTGCTTCCAATCTTACCTTAAAGATCTGAAATGAGAAAAATAAATTTTACAATTGCAGTTTTATCCCCTAGACGATGGCACCAACATAGAATATGACCTCCTAACTAAATTATTCTGAATCAGCTTCACTTCAATTTAACAATATAATCTCTGCTGTTTTGTAAATACAGCAGGGCAGTGAATCTGTGCTGGTCTGTGCTTGCTGAGTGTCTACCCAGGCTCCAGCCTGTACTCATAATGGCTTGATTTTCTTGTTGTAGCAGTTTGACCAGATGTAATTACAGTGCCTTCAAAAGACTGTTTTCTTGTTTTACATGAACAGGACATGAATTAGACCTAAAAATATCATTTAGGATAGCTAGAATCCAAATGCAGTACCACTGTGTAATTAACATAACTTTGTATTCCTGCAGAAAGGATTCTGTTCAGAATGAATTTTTATTGTGTTACTGTTACCACAGCAGTCAAGGTGAAATGCCACCTGTGTTATCCACTGCAGTCACAGAATAGATAAGCTATATTTTATTGCTGAAATGTGAATCAGTTTTGCGGTCTGGCCTGTTGTAAGAAGGTTCTGCCACTGGTTTCTTGCTCTGCTAAGTACCACTTATCTGGGTAGACTGGTCATGTGGCCAGTCCCCAGGTCAGGTCCTGCATCTGGCTCCCTTTCAGCTGTGAAAGCTGGGCCAGGAGTTGGACTTCGATGATCCCTATGGGTACCATCCAACTCAGGATATTCTATGATTCTGTGACTGTGGATTCTTTGGCTCTAGGAACAGCAGCTTAGATTTATTCACCACCAGCTTGCGTAAACTCTGTTTTTGTTTCATACAACATGTGATGTCAAACACTGAAATGGAAACTTAGCAAAGATTTTTCAATTTCTTTTTTTTCTTCATACTCACTTTTTTCCCTCACGGAGTCCAGGAAGGTTTTAGGTTTGTGGGAAAGTGCACAGTCCTTCATCTGAATCTTTCTTTTTAGACCTTTTGTGCAATGGCCTTGAAGTCAAGAGCTCCCCCACCTCCTCTTCCATCTGTCAAGTCCTCCCCTTAGCAAGGATGGAGTGGCTGACTTCGGTTTGGAAAAACTCTCCTAGGTTGGCTGAGGTTCTGAAGCCGCTCTCCTCAAGGTTACATGACTATGAATACACCTATGCAGCTCTACCTTCCCCATGCTTCCTACGTAAGTTTCTGTGGAAAAAATAGTTTGTTCAAAGGCAACAGAGCTTTCTGAAAGAAATCTCCTTGTTCAGGTGGCTGGGTGTCTTTTTAAGTCAATGGCCTTGAATTCTGTTCTTGCAAAAAGTCGCAGCTTTATCAGCTTTAGAGTTGATAATTGGACTGTTATATATTCCCTGAATTTCTAGGTCTTACATGGAATATGAGACTGAAGGTTGCTAAATAGGACCTGACTTTTCTTCCTTTCTCCTGCTTTTTCTGGCGGCAGCTCACTTCCCCTGCTAGTAAATTGATGACTAATTATGTGTGCTTCTTGTTACACTGATAAATTGGCAAATGCTACAAAAGCAACGAGTGCCTCCACTGTTTATCCTACCCAGGGGCCACATCCCAGATCTGGTCTTCCTTCACTGGAACTGGAAGACGTGGAGAGATAGGGAAGTACAGGGTAAGTGTGGTTAGTGGCAGTGTTGCTGTGTGGGCTGATGTTCATTAGCCTTTCCTTCTGTTTACTCCAGCTGCATCAGATGAAAAGCCAAGATGATTTGTATACCACTGGAGGCTTTGGCACTTCCTTTATGCTATCTTCTTTCCTCCTTCCATTTTCAGAAGGCTGGTGGTTAGAGAGAGTCCCTTAGGGATGAGCTCTGGGGTGGAGGGGTTGTTGACCAGATTGCCAGCTTTTTTTCTGCCTTCCCTGGCTCAGTGAGAGAAAAAGCTAATGGATGTTAGTGCATTCAGAATTTAACGCTTGTTAAAATGCCAGTGAGCAGGGGGTAGCTTTTGGCTTTGTTGTGTTCTGAGATTTGGCTTTTGAGCAAAAGGTTCATTACAAAGTGTCTCAAATGTCTTAATTTTCTCTACTCTCAGGCTTGTGTTACACAAGAGATGGCCAGATGTATTTTCTTAATGTTGTCAGATATTTCTCAGCTACTAACCAAGCCAATTTCTTATTGTGAGGTTAAACCTGTGTTTATACTGTAGAGGTGTGAAATAGAGGCAGAACGTAGCTGGCAAGTCAATATTCTGTGTCTTAAAATTTTTGGTTTAATTACAAATATTACATAAAATATGGATTTTTGATAAGAAGACATCTGCAACTTCAGTAACAGTGGAAGTAATGTTATGGCCAACCATAAATGCAGAACGACATTCATTTTGAAAGATCCTGTTCCAGTCAACTTCCACTGCTACTGGTTTTCTACAGAACTCTGCTTCCATAATGCTGAAACAGAGCTCATGATTCCTCCACTGTAAGTCATCCATGCATAATTAGGGTGAAATATCAGTTTAATAAAGTGAATGTAATGACTGAGTTTGAGCTCAGTGTTAGCTGGGAAAGTTACCGAGATTCTTCGAGATTCTTTTCTCTAGATTGGCATGTAAGAGTCAGTGTCTGAAGAATGTATGTTTGCTTTCAGACTTAGTCCTAAATTCATTAAACTGGGCTTCATGCCCTATGCTTTCTATTGTTGTTTCATACAGGAGATCTAACTTGAGAAGTATTCCTGCTGAAATTTTTAAGTTTCACACTTTAAATTCAGGAAAGACTACTTCACTGAAAATAATATTTCCAAATTTAAATTTAACGTATTTGTTAATACAGCTAAGCAGTTGAACTTCGTTAACTTCTTGATTGGCATATATCTCACTCACTGTGTTCCTTTGAGTGTGATATGGGCTCAGATGAGTAAAGAACCACCATTTAAATTAATTTTCCTTGAGGATGTGACTCTGGGTTTGCTTATCATTGTTTTGTCAGTATTATTTAATGATTTGATGGTAGCACATGCAAGTAGGGTGCATGGAAGGTGATTGTGCCTGCCTCACCTCTCCAGGTTCTCGAGTAAAATAGCTGTTTTTCACAGTAGAGGATAAATAGCAGCAGAGTAGTGTTGAAGAGCACAGAGAATTTTCTGCCTTCCAAGTCTGCCACTGTCCCTGACCTGCTGGACACAGTCTCTTAATTAGTTAGTATATGTGAGAAATATTAACAGCTGCTCTAGAAAGCCAGTTTCAAAAAGCAAGTCATACTTCAATAGACAATTTTCATAGAAAAAATTGTATGTTAGAAGTACATTTTTGGAAGCTGATTCCTGAAATTCCTTGCTAATGCCGATGACGGGTCACTGAAAATGTTCAGGAAAAATCAGCCATCACATTTTAGCAGTTTTGTGTAGATCTGGTAGTTATTTAACCCTTTAAGTAGTGCAACAGCATATTAAATGTTCAGCAACTAAAATAGAAGTGGTAGTTCATCTGAAATTATCCAGTGAGAATGTTCTCAGGTTTCATCACTCAGCTGTTTTACCAGTTCACCTTGTGAGCATTTTTGAAAATGCCATAGAATCATTCTTAGTATGGAAACGTTCTTAGACGTTCAGGTTAAGTCAAGAAGGCAAAAAAGGAAAAAAAAACCAATCCAAACATTAAGGAAGATTAGGCCTTACTGAGTAAACCATAAAACTAAATGCACATTTACTTCTGCAGAGCTGCCATCCTCTGCTGTTGAATGCCTGATTTCCAAATCCAAGTAGGATGGGAAGTGCAAGGATTAGATAAACACAATATGTCTTTTTTTCCTGTCACTGTCTTATGGTTCAGATCTTCAAAGTCCAGCATCATTGTTACTTTCAAGCTGGCCTTTTTAGCAGCAAGGGAAATGTCGTGAAATGACATCAGCAAAGCTCACAGAAGTGCAGAAGCACTTTAAGGAAGGCAAATACTTTGTATATGTCATTCCCCTTTTGTCCAAATGTAAAGTAAGTGTTCATTTCAGATTGTTGATACTTTATGCATCTCACATTAGTATGTAGAGGTGGAAGCTGAGTTAGTCCATTACAATGATTCATATTCTGTCCAAGGAACAAACCTTTTCTGATGGGACTGAGGACTAAAGCATATTAATGCAGTTGAAATCTCCCAGCTCCTAAAATAGGCAGAAAAAGAATTGTTGCAAGGAATAAAACTAGAAAAGCTAATATTGCTATCTGCACAAGTACAGTAAAAAGGCAAGTGGGTTGCATCTGTATTGTCTGGCACTGTGTGCTGTCTGGTTTCTGTCAGCTGGGGTGTGCGAGCACATCGGAGCAGGAGGTGCTGGCTCTCTGGGACGTGCTGCCTCCCCTCACCTGGTTCCTGGTGGCAGGAGGGGGGGAGCCTTCAGTTGTGCTGTCCGCTGGGCACAAAATAGGAGTGAAATTTTTAATGCCTTTGGTCATTAGAAGATTCTCTTACACCTTTGAGAGGATTAACAGAAAGCGGTGATGACATTTGGGGCAAGTTTCAGGAATGTGTTCACCCGATGAGTGAGAAGTGGGTAGAGAGAATATCTAACAGCTGGTCTGCAAACGTGTTTTCACGTATCACACTCTGCTGTGGCTGCACAGCCCTCCCATCAGATCAGAGCTCTGTCCACTCCAAGTAGTTTAATTACATTTCCTCTCTAAATAACAGTAATTAGTTATGGTTTCCTAGAGCCTCAGAGGAACACAATTGAGCATTTTTTCTGTGCATTGTTGCTTATTTTTTCTCTGTCTGCTGCACTGAGTAGCTGTGCCTAGTGAAAAGGCTCTTGCAATGCATCAGGGAGACAGATGTATTTCATTTGTGATTTCAGTGATTTCCATATATGAGAGGATCCTTAGAGATGGCTGTGCGTGAAATGAATGCAGTTGCTCAGGTTGTTGCCTAAAAGAACAAGCATACAGAAATTAAATATGCCACTAAGATGCTCTCATTTTCTGTCTATTCTCACTGATGCAAACCTCCATCTGTCTGCCCAGCCCTGAACCCTCACTGTCATTTACCACAAATACATCTCCACCACCTTCTGCCAAATACTTGCTCTTTCCACATTCTGACACATCACTATGAGCTACAGGCTCTCTCTGTAAGGAAACCCCAAACCATTGCTCACTCCCACGCCAGTCTGTAGCTTAGTTCCCTGCTCTCCCAGTGAGCGTGAAGAACTGAATCCAAGCAGAGAAAGAAGGTAAGTCAGCTTGGGCAACACTCTGGTTCCTGCTTCTGCCACATGGGCTATACGAGAATAAAGCTTAAGATTTTACTCTTTTTCTATATCCAAGATTTTTCTATAGCTTTTATGTGGAGATGTGGAAATTCTAAGACTGGTTAATATGAATCACTTGAAGAAGACCCTTCTTTCACCACTTTCATGATGTATTTTTCAGTGCCATTGCTTGAGAGATGTAGAAAAGTGTAGAAATGGACCAGTGCAGAAAGTATCAGTATCCAGGTGGCTTGAACCATGGCCAGGAGGTTCCTGTTGGCAAATCTAATACAGTTTACTGAAGTGCCTGAGAATCTGGCCTGTCATTTTTTGTGAAGTACTTCATGCCCTGTACTTTTTTGTGAAGTATTCCACTTTGAATCCTCAAAGGGTGTCTGAAACCACCCCAAAGACAACAGGAACTCGGACGATGAGTTTTCATCTGTGTACTCCTGTCTCCTGTGATACATTCTTGGGTCGGACTGTGCCTTTAGCCAAGCAGGTACATTGTATATCACTAAGTATGTGATGAAAGGGATGAAAGATTCTCTTTATGCTGTTGTTCCCCATGTGTTGCTCCTAACATGTGGACGTAACTGAATTTGCTGCTCTGACGAAGGAGGGTGCAGTGGGGTAAGGACATAGCAAGGATCCCTCTATTCTCCTGTCTGTCCCTCCCTTCCTGTATGCTCTGTCAGATTTGCTTGGGTGCGAGGCCATTCTGTCAAAGAGCCAGGGAAATGCTTCTCCAGTGCAGCCAGCAGCTCCAGGTGGGACTGAGTGCCATTGTTCTACACTGTCAGTATAGCAACCAGAGCCATAATACAGCTGTGCAGTGCGGCAAGTGCTGTCACTGAGACTATGCCAGTGGTGTTCAGCTGGGAATGTGTACAGCTGTTGTATCTGTGGGAGTTTTATGCCTTCTTTGCACACATCTGGCTGCTGGACAGTGGATGGCAGCTTTGGTGAGTCTCAGAGAGGAGGTTCTTTTTGTTCTTCTGCAGAGGTGGCTTCAGTGGTACTAAAGCAGCATGTTTGGGTTCCTGCACTGGATTTTGCCCGTGTCCCTTCTCACGCAGCTGGGAATTTGTTGTGATTTAACCTTGAACCTGAAAACTTTTTTCTAGCTCAAAAAATCAAATAATTCTAACTGAAAAATCTGTCACTTTCGATTCGTCTGAGAAAAAACTAAAGCAATCATACAAGTTCACTTTTCTCTGCTAGATACTGAGTACAAGTCAGTTGATGCAGATGGGTTTCTCACAACGAGGGACAGAGTGCTCTAGAGGGCAGGCTTTGCCTGTATTGGGTAGAAGCATTTCCATCTAAAGCTCAAATTCAGTCAGCCCAAACAGCATTTTGACTACTTAGCTTTCTTTGTATTTGTAAACCAGACAAATCAATAATTGTGTAAAATGTGTAGGCTTCAATTTGCTGGCATTACATGTGAAGTAAAGGCAGCATTAAATTAAAGATGCTACTCTGATGAGGTCATGGTGTCTCTGTGAATATGCAAATCACCTTTTTAATGGTGTGGCCTTTTCTTTCCCGTTGGTATTAGGTAGGTTTTGTGTTGGAAATTCGTAAATGTCAGCACTAGAAATGCAGTTATTTTAAGGTTTCTTGTTGAACCTGGTGCAGTTGCAGAGAATACAACATTTTAAGAGCACACGTTGCTCTTTCATAAAAGCACTTGTAAAAAATTTGTTGAGAGCTCTCTGATGGTCTCATCAGCAGTGGTATTGGTCACCGAGTCTTGTCTCAGTTGGTGGTGAAAACTTCTGAGGTGAAATAACATCACCTAATCCCACAATGTCCAGGTTAGTGTTTCTATAGCTGCACTTACAGAGTGACAGATGTCCAGCAGGGTTAAAAATAGTCTTTAGTTATTGGTGTTTGTAATGAAAATATCAATGTGGTCTAAAATGATATGACTACACTGTGCTCAGTGGAGTTGGTAAAGTCAGCCTTTACTGAGGATCTACTCTGATCTGCTGTAGGCATCAGCCTGGTGTCCTAGCCTGTGTGTGAGATGCTCAAGAGCTCGCCAGTAACTGAGATTAGCAGCACGTTGGCATGGTGCAGAATGGCATTTCTCCTCCTGGCTTTTGAAGCTGCTCATCCGCCTCTGGTCAGCTCTGCACTAAACTCAGAGGTACCAACATGCCACATTTGTGTCTTGAGTGAGTGATCCTGGAAAAAGGATTCTGCACGAAGGCAAAAAGAAGCTGACTTTATTCAGTGTTTTATGATTTCTGTTTGTTTTTATATCCTGTATATAAAAGCTAAGGAGAAAACGCTAAGATAAAAAGGACAACGAAGAGCTCTGGATTGTTGAATAAAATCCTGTCTGTCTTTCTTTTGCTGCTGGACTGATCAGTAGGGGTACAGAAATAAGCATACTTGTTGGTGGCTGTGTTTCAGCTGAGTGAGGAGGCTGAGCTCTGAAAAAAGACGGGGGGAGACAGTGTATAATTTAAATATCAGTTGGAAGTGTCTGTCTCCTAATTATGGTGGGTTTGATTTTTTCTTTCTCTCCCTCTCTGGTTTTGTTTTCCCCCAGACCTTTACAGCTCACCTTTTAAGGCATTTGCAGTCTTTGGACATGGGGTGAAATGATTAATAGCCTTTATTGATTTTTTTTAAGGTAAGGAGATACAGTAGCATGAAGCAGAGAGCAGCAGACTTAAATTTTCCATTATGTTTTCATTCCTGGAGAGAGGGCTTGAAAATGACTACTACTATTGGAACGTCAGTGAGTTTCTGAATATTAACAATCCTTTCTTGTGTTTCTTTTGAGCATGATAAATGCTTTCATTTACATTTTTTTTTTCCTGCTAAATTTTTGATTCTCTTAGGAAGTGATCACATTAAATGGAACTTTAAAACAAAGCGTCAGAAGAAATAGATTAGTTGTCTGTCTGTCTGTACCTGATTACCAAATGAACTGTACATTAAAATGGTGGAGCAATGGGGCACGCAGATAGTAAAAATCATTTTTAAGGGATCTGTGAAATTTAGAAAGCTGGTTACTATTCTGCCAATGGAGAATTTTTCACTAAACATGTCCTAGGAAGTTTAAATGCCTATTAATGAATGTTTAACAGATTTTTAAAGGCAGTGAAGTCTAGTGACAGTATGACTTCCACATGAAAATTAGTCTAATGTGGAACAGGGAGATACATCACTGTTAATATGGTAGCCCATTTGTTACCCTGGTGTCTTAATTCAGCTGCATTTGAGAGCAGTGAATTGAGAATATCATAATCAGTTTGGGTAAGAATTTGAATTAGAGCTATGTCAACATGGTGACTGTGCACCAGTCTGAAGGTCAGGGAGAAAGGCAAGAGGAGCTGCAGGAAACGGGAGCTGTGTGGCACTGCTGACCCTGACCCTAACCCTAACCCTGACCCTCAGGTGTGGACACACCTTTCGCTTCTTCTGGTGCCATTGTGGGTGAGGGCTACGTGAGGCACATAAAACACCTTCCACCAAAGTCTCTCTTACAGTTCTGCTTGGAGCAAAACTGTGCTAGACTTTTCTCCACTCAACCAGTGTTTTTTGCAATCAAGATTGCTGGTGAACCACTTAAGTACGGTTCGTGTTTCAGATCTTACTGCAAATCTAAATTCCTATATTTTGTCCCAGTCCAAACTGTCCACACCTTTTCAAACAAAATCTGTGTTGCTAATAAGGGGGAGCTCTGTCTCAGAGAGGCCTGAGTATCACCAACAGGAATGGGGGAGCAGAGCTGCAAAGTTCTCATCCACCACCTGGATTCAGATAGACCATCTTGCAGTGGGACTACAGGAGCAAACAAAGCCCAAAGCTGACCTCAAGCAGCCATGTGTCTTTGGAAGGTATAAGATGCAAACTTAGTGGGCCAAGCAGTGGGCTCATATGCGTGCAGAGATGATATGTCCAATCAATATGAACTGACTTCTTTGGTGCTGCAGTAATTTATAGGATAGTTTCTGCTCTCTGTATGATTCAGGAAGAAATTTGGTCAGTACAGTGTTATAAAGTGTGAGATAAGCTGGGCTGTTGGTTGGAGTTTTTTCTTGCCTCAAGTGTTTCATCTTAGAAACTCTAGCATGTTATTTCAGATCTGGCATTCTGGCATAGTCGGAATAATTTTCCACTCCTGACCTGACATCTGTAATTTCCAGTCATTTTTTTTCCCTAAACCATTGGGTTATGAGGAGGACAAGAAAGAACCAAACTCTTTATCTCCTCTAGACAGAGTACTAAAACCTCCAAATGATGATGTTCTTACAAAATCCTGTCGTGTTCTGCCTTAACCTTGGAATTCCTGTATAACTGGGGATCTTAAAGGAAATTTTGCTCCCATGTGCTGCTATCCCAGTAGCTATCCACGGTGACATCACCACCCTCCTTTAGCAGCAGATCACCTGGCATGGACATGCACGCATAGGCACAGGAGTGGAGCAGAAGCTGCATCAGGAGAGGAGACTTGCCAATACCCATGTTCATTCTGCCAGGAAATTTCCAAAGATATCAAGATAATACAGAGATACAAACAAAGCTTTCCTGTCCTTGACTTAGGACTGGAGCCAGTGTGAAGGCCAGTCTTACAGGCATTGCCCTGCTCCTTTATCCACAGCCAGTTTTGAGCCAAAGGCTCTGAAACCCTTCAAAGGATGTGCAAGTTTTTTGGAGAGGAATGTGTGTGTCTCATTGCTGTGCCTGCACATTCCACATGGTGTTTTTCTTTTGCTGTCCCATTGGTTTCCAAGTGGTGGAGTCCCTCAGGTTTGTGCAGTAAAGCCTGGGCTTTATGTGGACCTTTGTCATGTAGCAGAAACTAGGACCCTGTGTGTTTCATGTTTCCAGTCTTGATTCTGGTCTCTTCTCCATTTCTCTTAATCATCCTTTGTTCCTGTGGTGTGAAGAGAAAACCCCACACCAAGAGTTTTAGGGTGTGATCTTAGTACCATTTCCACCCAGTTTAGGAATGTACATGGTAACTGCATCTGTGCATTAACTGTCAAAAACAGTCAACAATAAGATTTATTTCAGGTTTCCTCTACTGTTTCCGTGTGGGCTCTGGTAGTTAAATAACAGAGTAAGAATGAGTACCTCTGTATAAAATTGAATCTGACTGCAAAAGATGAATTGTTCATGTAAATGATTGTGGAATTGTATTGAGCACCTTTGATTGGAAGTACTGTGTGTGGATGCTTGAAATATGACTAGTAATTAATTCAGTGAAAGAGAAGGTTGAGGATTGCAGTACTACTGATGTAGTGTTCTGGAAAAGATGTTCAGAAGATGAAGTTTAACAGTCTGTGAAATGTTTTTCTTTTAACTTTCAGAAAGGTTGCCCTTAAGCCTTTACTTCTGAGAGAGGCAAAATGGTTTAGATTGAATTAGGGTGCACCCAATTTTTCCTTCCAAACGTGAAATAAACACAATCTAGCTTTTACCTTGCTGTTATATTTTTCCCCCCTCATTATAGTATGTGTGTTAGTCTTGGTCTCATGTGAGATATTTTTTCAGTTTGAATAATTTACCTTTTTTCAGTATTGCCTAACAGAAAATGCTGAGAATTCAAAAGCCAGTCCTGACTGATGGTAATAGGCCATACAAATTGAAATTTTAAGTACAATAAATAGCACATTTATGTTCCCTGCCATTTCCCTTGTTACTTGAGAGTATGTTTCTTCTGGCATGTACAGGTTCTCCACATGTGATTTCTAGTAAAAGCTGAAATTCTCATGCAATCTCCTAACTCTTGTACTGGGGCTTTACCATGGGCTTCAGTATACTCAGTATTCCTTTTAAGTTGCAAAAGCCTACAATGTTGCCAGTGGTCTACAAAATGTACTGGCTGGCTAGGTCTGCATGCGTGTGGAAATTGTGCTCTCATTAGAGAACTGCAGTTTGTCTTGTTCTGGAAAATGAAAAGAAGTCACAGAAAGAATGGAGAGAAAGTATTTGTTTTCACAGACTTTTAAATATGGCGAGACATGGTGTTGATGAAGAAACAATTTGTTTAAACATTTCTTGGCACAGATCTCTCACACTTCAGTAGCTGGGAATGAGAAGTAATGTGCACATTCTAATCCAGATACTTTGGGCTTCTTTTCTGTAAGGCAAAATAATGGGCATTGATTGTCTAAAATGATATGGTGTCTCCTTTGCTCTGCCTGAACTGTTCTGTGCATCAGTGTCTTCAGAGAAGGGAATAGCAAACATTAAAGGGTGGTTTGATGTTATGAGGAAGGTGCTGTAAGGATCAGTGACTGGGTGCTGAAGTCAAATTCAGAGAATAATTAGAGAAGCACATTACAGTCTGTCCACAGCAGTGGAGCTGTACTAAGTCCTGGGACAAACCAGCGCTGGGTTGGAGGAATAGTTGTTCTCTCCACTGAAGCCCAGTTGCCTTTGCAGAAGCTGAAGCACAAGAGGTGAGCTGTGCATGGGGCAGCTGCTTGAGGTGGCAGCAGAGCTGTCCCGTGAGCTGGGAAGGCAGCGGGTGCAGGTGACCTGTGCGCTCAGTGCTTGTGGGGGTGTGAGTGCAGTGCAGGCAAAACCCCGGCACTGCTGTCGGCAGCTGTCACTCACGGGCAGTGGGACGGTGGGCTGTAGTTAACAGTGACATGTGCCCACCAGTTTAGAAAGAAAGGCAAAAGTTTTGGAAATCTTACATAGTAGGATTTTATCTTGCACTTAAGACTCGAAGAAATACTATTCTTCGTGCAGCGAAAATTAAGTTTTCCTTTAGCCCTGTCATGGACTGTGTTAATGTGTGCTGGAGCTGAGCACTAGGGTATTCATCCAGCTGTACTATAGAAGCACTGCAGCAGTGGCTTTAGACATGGTAAGTCTCTGGTATTTTGTCAGTTCTTATTAACAAATACCATAATGAAAATTGATGATCAGTCTTAATAAAAGGACTGTGCAATTTAAATCAAGGCAGTTTTAATAAAATACCTAATCCTTAAATGTGCATAATTAGATTTACATATTCACATCACTGCAATTAGAAGTTGGTATTTAAAGGGCAAACTTCCCATTTCATGTGCCTTTAATCATTCTTCTCAAGTTTGCTTTTTCAAATTGCAGAGTCAAGGTAAACACATTCATTTGATCCTTTCCCTCTAGGCATATAATATTTTTTCATCTAGAATGAAATTTATGTATTTGGTTTGTCTTGTGCTAATCTGTAAGATAAATAAATAAATAGGTAATCCTATTCAGCATATATTTGAATACTTTCAAACCTTTTAAGCAGTGCCGGGGGTAAACAATTTTTTTCCAGGTGTTGGCATGGCAACAGTAACCCTCTGAATACAGTTTAAGCTTCCAGTCTTCCCAGCCGTGTGTCTTTGCTCCCTAAACCAAAGACCTCTATAATGGATAAAGATCATGGATTGCACCTGCCTGATCAGCTTCTGACCCTGCACAGGCTTCTCCAGCCCCTTTGGCCAAATTTACAAGAGTGGTTCCGTGAAAGGCATTTGCAAAGTCAGCAGGGATTACTTCCAAAATCAGAGGGAAGTGTGCCTGTGTCGCGGTCACAGCAGAGGCTGGCAGTGGAAGGTGCAGTTGCAATGCCTCCAGCACAGTGAGCTGTGCTGCAGGTGCTGCGGTGCTGCCTTGTCCCTGAGGGTGTGGCTGTCACACAGCCTTGGCCTGGCTTTGGTGTACCCATGGCTTTGAAGGAAGGTTCCTCTGAAAAGACAACTGCCTCCATCTGCATCTTAGCCTTCTGTGAGAAGACTGAATCCACCCATGTCCCTTGGTGTCACACTTCCCTCTTTCCACACTTCCCAGAGCACTGTTTTTGCCTGAAGGCACCACAGAGCCTGCGCTGTTTGTCTTCCTGCAGGAATGGATCTGCAGTGCTGCTGGTGCTGAATGGTAACTACCTGTGGTAAAAGTTTATTTTGGACTTGAGGTAGCCTGTTTTCATAGGCCTTCTCAGGAGGGCTGCTGCATCAGAGCCCTGAATGCTTTTAGATTATGTAACGACTTAACATTATATAGAAACTTAAAAAAGTTTAGCTAGTGACTAGGATGACATTAATAATTCAGCACATTGAAATGAAAGATGAAAATCAGACAGGCAGTAAGTTAATGCTTGCGTTCTGCTGACCATACACATTTGGGTATGAAATGCTTTCTCATCAATTGGCAGAAATGCTAATGGCTGTAGTAACCCTGTGGTCCAGCTGCCCTTCTTTCACTCCAGCAGCCGCTGGGAATGGGTTTATTTGTTTTTTTAGGAGCATGAAAAATGATGTTTGTTTTGCATATACCACTAGAAATAAACTGCATTTTCATTTTTAATTTTTCTTTTTCATTCTAGTTCTCCCTTCTGATCTCCAGAGTTAACCTCTCATTCCCTGTGTTTAAAAGGATGTTGGCCTTTCTTTATTGCTATTTCCCTTGCTTCCTTTCTTTTTTCTTTCCTCTTTTTGCCTATCCATTTCTCTTTTTTTCCTTGACTTGTTTTTCCTTCTGTGTTCCCTTTTTTATTTTCTCTTATCTCTTTGCCTGTTTCCATTTTTATTTCTTATTTATCTCTTTCTTCCTTTCCTCTTTTCCACCTTTTTCCCTTTTTTCTTTTTCTTTTTTCTCATCACTGTAGTTCCTGTAAGCAGTGCACAGTCTTTGGCCAGGTGGGGACCAGGTAGTCTGTTGTGGAGACACCGGAAGGTTCTTCTGCATCCTGGCACGAGCGTGGGAGCACAGCCGGTGGCCGATGGACAGAGAACAGGAGGCCGAGGCAGCTGCCACGGCTCTGGTGGTGTGCCAGGTCCTGTGCAGGGCTGTAGGTGGGCAGCCTGGTTAAAGGCGCCCTACAGACCCTGACTCAGAGCTCTACTCCCAGCGCTTGGTAGGAATAATGCTTTTTCTTGGTGGAGATAATGATTGTGATCCTGAGGGCAGGTTGGAGCAATGCAGATCAACTTCCCCTACCCTGGACTTGTTTATAGTAACATTCGTAAATTCTCTGATTAAAACTATCCAGAATTCTTAGTTTCATTTCTGTCTGTGTGTGTAAAGCTAAGCAGAGAGAGTGTGATTCAGATTACATTCTTTTTTCTGCAGTCATATTCACTAGGGAATCACCTTTTCCTCTTTGACACCTTGTTCTGTTGCTGTGTACAGAGTGGGAAGCTCTTCTCACCAAAGAAGCAGTGACTGCAGGAAAGTGAGAGAATGAATTTAGGAAGGACTTGTACTGCTGTGGGAAAACTATGATGTTCCTTAATTGCATTTATTTGTGGTGACAGATAAAAGGGCTGGCCTGTAGCATCTCTTAGGGTTATCAGTGTTCCTGCAATCCTAGTCTTGCCCCTAACCAGGGTGACGGTTGAGGTAATGGCCATTTCCCTGCCAGATGGGAAGGGAATGTTGCCAGTGTGAACGTAGACGGAACTACTCTGATTTATTCCATCCCACATATGATGCCTGAATGCACCAGAATCTGTGATGTTTTTCCAACATCGCCTTGGCAAAGGAAAGGGTGAGGACTTGTGGCTTTTGGACACGTGATTGCAAAGTTCTACAGGCTGCTGTGTCAGGGTGGGAGTGGTGGGTAAGAGAAGGACATGTGCTCTGAGCTGCAGCTTAAAATAGCTTCATGAAAGGGTAATCTCTGGGGGACGGCTTGGCTGTGACTCCTTGAAGAACATGGGGATGTATTGTGCTTCTTCCATGGCTTTGTACCTTTTGCCTTAGAAGCAGTGAACAGAAAACAGATTTCATCATTGACTTAGCACCAGCTTTTGCTTTAGTATGAGAGTAATTTCACAGCACACACTGATACTGTGTGCTTAGTTTTTCATACGTGCTCAGTTGTGAATGCAATATTCTGAAGAACTAACATCCATAATGTTTCCAAAATCAATATTTGTATAGCATACCAATGGAATTCTGCTGAAATGGGACTGGCTATCTAGGTACTTTGGATAGAGAGAGTTTAGACTCACCAAATAGCAAGTAAGGTAGAGAATTACAACTGAAAATTAAACATACTGTGGGAGGTGTTATATTTAATAGACATGTGAATGTTTCAACATCGCTGTTATACTTCAAATGTTTGAAGTAAAGTGTAAAAGAGAGTGATCTATAACATGTTATTGGTAACCCCAGTATCACATTTCATAAATTGCCTAATTCAAGCCATAATGAATTTAATTCTACATCACAGTGGTGTGAAAATTTCGATACCTTTGGCAGCCTTCTGTTTACAGCAGGTTTCCACAGTGGAACAGGCAGAGCACCAACATTCTAACCAGCAGCTGTCTCTTCCACTAGTGAGAAATAAGTGCATGCACCTGGACCAGTAAACTAGCAAGGAGTTAACACCGGTGCCTTACCTTACTTGGAATCACTGAGGATATAGCTAGCTAATTTATTCCTACTGATTTTTGTTACTGCAGAGCATCTTTTACATGTAGTTTTACCTGACTGCTTTTGCTGCTGATGGGTGAAAGTCTGTATTCCTTATTCCTCACCACTGGCTTGGTGTCAGACTGATCAGGACCTTGTAAGTGGTTATCACCACTTCAGAGGAAGGCTAAAATGCGAGGACAAGAGATATCAATCATCATCACAAGTCAATTTCATTACAGAGGAGGAACTATTTTAAATAAAGACTTTTGTGCCAAAAGGGCATTAACAGGTAAAAGTGTTCATGTAATTTATTCAGAGAATTTTGTGATAACTGTCAAGTTATTCAACAGCTTTCTCTCATTATCATTTACTTCGTGTACCTTGGCTTGGCAAAGCCTTTAGGAAGACATTTAATCAGAAGTATGCAAATGGTCCTGCTAGCTTCAACAGGAGATCGGCACTTAGGAATAGAAAATCTTAAATATTTTCTAAATGTTGAGACATATTGGTACCAGTTATATATGATGAGTTATTCAGCCTTCTTTTTTTTTTTTTCTGCATTGCGGTTAAAGAATTTTTCTGCAAGTTTTCAAATATTTCTTAAGCAGGGCTTTGGAAGTCATTCGGCAGAAGCTGCTACTGGGTGACCTGAAATGAAAATGTTTCTGTTTCCATGCTAAAACATAAATACTAAGAAGTTAGCAAAGAAAGATTTTTTTGATTGAATAAAAATTTTTATTCATCACTAAGTATTTTTTTAAATTGAATGAGCTAAACCTGGTCCTAAAATAATACTTCAAATTAGAAATTCATTTAGAAAATATCATACTTTTTTTATCTGACATGCCTGTTGCACAATGCAAGTTTCAAAGGTCTTGGTTTCTCCAAATTTCCTTACATAGAGAATGAACTATTTAAAAGAAAAAAAGAATTTGTCTTTCCTTGATTTTCCATTATTTCTTCAACAGAGTTGGTCAAATGTTGCAAATACTTGTGCAGTGTCTTTGTTTTCTATCCATCCTGATGGAAAAGGACTGTCCTTTAGGGAAGGTTGACATCCTAACTCTGGTCGTATGTACTTACAGTAACAGGTGACTTGTGCTATGGTTTTTTTTTTCCGTAAACTGAAGACTGGACCAAAGATACTAAAGGCTTAAATTCAAAGAGACTATTTTCTATTTCAGTTTTTGTGCGTCTGTGAATGGCCACAGATCTTCAGAAACATGTATCAGGAAACATATTCTACAGTGGAATTTAGGGAAAAATTAAGATTATCTGAATCTGGGCCTAGAGTGTCTTTTTCTCCATGTTACAAACAAATAAGTTACAACACACATAATGAAACAGCTGGCCCAAAGACATGCCATAAGAGAAGTGGAAAAGTAAAGAGCAGGAGGGTTGTCCAGGCCCCTCCCTGTTTCCCGCATGGAGGGCTTTACCTGTATTTGTTGCAGCTTGCTGGTGAAATACAATCAGTTCTGGGGGTTTGCTTGTGCCTATTTCTTTGTCTTTACCGGAGTGCAACATGTGGGCCTGCAGAGCTGCAAGTGCTTCAGTCAGTTCCATTTCAGATATTACAGCAATCATAATTCTGAATGTGAAATCGTGGCAATGTTCTGAAGTCACGTGTGTGCCTCGTGTTTCATTGCATCCGTTTAGGTTCAGGACACCTAGAGACAAATGATACGGAAAAAGGCCTCTGGGACACAGGTCCCTACTGGCACTGACTGTACAAGCAGGAAGACACCTAGACAGAAGGTAAGAAAAGCCTCTTTTAATTTTTTACCTGATGTGAAACCTAATGAGGTGATTTGAATTTATTTGGCTACTACCAACGGTATTTAAATGAAGCACATAATTTGTTAAATGCTAGCAAATATGCTTCAGGCTGTAAAGCTAATGTAATTTTTTGCTTCACTGGTAGCCTTGGAGGCTTTTGATTTTCCTTAGCCCAAACTTCAACTTCATCTGTAAGCAGGCCATATCAGCAGGTTTGATCAAGCATTTTTGTTTGTAACATTTTTAAAATATGGCATTTTAATTTCTTCTTTAGCCTACCGGACCCTTCCAAAGCCCATGCTGCCGGTCCATCTGCCATTTCAGACATTAGTCCGTGCAGGAATACCGAGTGAGCCGTGCTGTCTGCTCTGCTCTTGTTCCATTGAACCTGTTGTTGTATGTAATTCTCCTGCTTGGTTTGTTACTCGCATGGTGTTCAGATTAGGCAGTGGAGGAGTTTCTGGCAACTGTAAAAGCCTTCTCTAATGGTTTTGTCAAACTGAAGGTTATAAATTTCAGGACCTTCATTGCAAGTACTTATATGCATCCTGAATCTATAAATTTTCCTCATTGTTTCTTGGCCTTGACCTTGTGGTTTGTGAGACAGGGCAGGCAGCATGGAGTCCTCTGGAGGCATCACCAGCTAGATGCACACAGTATGTCACTCTTACAACCTTGCCCATGGAAGAGTTTGGGGTATTTGAATACATGACGGGCTCCATGCATAATTTATTATTTCAGTGTATTTCACAGAGACTGTGCAGTTATTCTGGGGGAGGGAGGAAAGGGAGTATTGCTGGGTTATTTTCCAGACAGAATGGTGTACGAAGCTCCAGAGAGCTATTTTAACCATATATGAACGTAAAACTGGAGTAAGAGGTACTTTGAGCGAGGTATTTTTTTTGGTGAAAATTCTTTTGATATCAAGCCACATAAATATCAGGAACTTTATAATGAGTGTAGTTGCAGAGATTTTGATGGGCGTTTTAATATCAAAGTAAATTGCTATTAGAAGGAAAAATTAAATGCTTTCCAGTTATAAAACAGTGAAATGAACATGAGTAGTGGAGATAGTGGGAAGGGTTGTTGCACAGCAAGACAGATCTTAAAAGAGGAAAGAAATCTTGATTATAATAACTGTGTTTGTAAAACAAAAAAGACAACACAAAATTTTCAAGTAATATGCAGAGTTAATAAAATGTTCTTGCAGGAACATTTTGCCAGGAAAAAAAAGGAAATATTCTTTTATTCCAGATAGGAGGAGGAAAAGCACTACTTGACTCTCAAATCTTCTGGAAGAACATTTATGTTCTCTGTCAAATATGTGTAAATTAAACCAATTTTAAATCTTTTCATGGGTCCTGCTGGATAGAACATGTCTCAAGGGCAATCCAAGGAAGGAGAACATTTGATAAGCACATGTAGCTCCGGGCAAAGCTTGCGCATTCCCACAGAGCTGTGATGTCAGTGAGCTCTGCATCATGCCACACATTTTTTCCTTCTCCTTAAGTTCTGAATCAAATCCTTTTGAAATCAGTAGAGCTCTGTCTGTAGACTTCAAAGATCAAGCACTGTGGAGAAAGTGCAGGTTAGGAAGTACTGATCTGAGCTTCATTTCCTTGTGCTTTCCTTTTCCCTTACTTTCCTTAATTTCAGAAAGGAACATGCTATATTGCATCTGTTCTCAAACAGTCCTGGGCCATGAGCCACCAGAGCCTGGCACTGTGTCATTGGGCTGTCAGAACAGGAAGGAGCACAGTTGTTCTTCTCTTCTCCTGGCTCATTTAGTGTCTGGCTCCTTCCGCTGGAGCTTTTTTTCCTTTCTCATGATATGGTGCAATAGAAGAAAGTATCTGGCATGTTAATAATATTAGTTTTATGGTATTCTAGTTTTCAGCTGTGAGATGAACATCAGATGCTTACATGGTCTCTCTACCCACACACAATATGTGTTTGTGTGTGCATATAAATTTATACTATACCATTGCTGTTACAAAGTTTTTCAGAATTAAAAAATTACCGTGAGTGGGTATTTACGTGAGAAAAGCAGAAGCAGATGATGTCCCCATCCTGCTGCAGGGATAACACTATTGCTTAGCTTTTTTGCATCTAATGGAAGGACAAAGTACTTCCTGGAAATCTGAAAACTTGCTGAAATCCAGATCAATTTTGGAGGCAAAGTAATCCACTTAAAATTCTTCTGTCTGCAAGCAATTTTTTTTTTCCCCAGAAAGGCCCAGACAGGTCTATAGCCATTGGAAAACCAGGGACCAAATATTCTACCCTCTTCTCTCTCTGCTGCTGTCCTTCCTTGTGTCCAGCACTATGCCCTTTCTCCTCTCTTCCCTTCTCTTAACTTTCTGAGCATGGAGACCCTTAACAATCCTTGCAAAGGTTCAGGGCAGGTTGGAGTAGGTGTGATTTAGGGATTAGATACTCTGAAGAGGAGGAACTTGAAACATAGCCAACCTCTTCCAAAGGACAGTGCAGGAATGTTGGATTTCACTTGTCAAACTAAGCAACAGTGCTGTTCTGGAAATGGCATTTTCCTCTCTTCCTGCAAAACCTGCCTTTTACTGACTATCCGTGTCTACATTTGTGACCTTCCTGTAGCACAGAAATTCTGCTTCAGGCAGATTTTTGCAGAACAAAATTCTTGTAGTCCTCTTCTTTGGTAAAGAAAACACATTTTGTAGTGCAACGTTTTCTAGAGGTGGAGTCTAGTCAACACCCTGCCCACCTCTTCTCTTTTCCTTCACACCAGAAAGATGATTCCTAAGTGACACAACAAGATGCATTTTTTCAAGCAATTTCACAGTTAGTAGTTTAATATATTTGTGAGATAAGCAGTATTGCTGAAAAGATAACTCTCCCTCCCCTTCTTCACCTCAGAGAAAGAGCAACAAAAGCCTGCCTTATACAAAGTAATTAAAGCCTCTCATAGTATACAGTGGATGTAGTCTGAAGTTGGAAAGAAGATAAGCCAGGGAAATTTCAAGTTAATTGTGTAAACACCATTGCTTGTGGGCGATCTTCCCTGCCTCCTGCTATTCTCTGTGCTGTGTCCCAATACTTGAGCCCTTTTCCCTGGTCAGAGGAGAGCTCTGGGTTCCTGTGCAGCCTAGCGCTACCGCTGACAACCTGTGAAGGTGCCCAGGCAGACCCTGATGTGGGAGAGGGCTGCTGAGGTCCCTCAGTAACAGCTGGTTAGACCTGATGAATCTAAAATTTGTACTGAGTTTAGGTATGCAAGAAGAATAGGAGATGTGCTTATGTCTGGTGTGTGACCACTGGTGGGTTTTATTAACCATGAACTCCCTTGAAAGGTTTTATACATTTTGCCAAAGCGGAAAAGAGAGAAAGCAAACAGTGTTCAGCTGAACAGTGGAAGAAGCTGAGCTGGAAAAAACCAAACAACTACCTGTTGAAAGTTTATGCAACATGTAGCTGATAACTCAGTAGTTGTGGAGTGTTACAGGTTTCCATGGTGGCAGACTACCGGGAAAAAATGTGAACTGGCATTTTCCACCCCTGCGGTTCTATAGATCCTTGAAATAAAGGAGTTTGCTCACAAATTGCATTTTGGGCTAGGGACTGGGAAAGTTGAAAAATAGATCATCTACCCATGGAACTTGCTGTTACCATCCAGACATCTGGAAGGGATATAGTAAGGCTGCCATACGAGCTTTATGCCAGAGGAGTTTTACTCTGAGGACATATGTAGCAGGAACACGACAGTTTTGTACACTAAGTTCTTTGCACTTAAGCTATATTCATTGTGGCTCCCCCTTACATATCTAGAGAGTGAGATTCTGGAAATGCTAGCAAAAAATAATACATTTTACAACACGTCTTAGTGGAAGGAGGACACTGAACAAAAGTCGTAGAGACAGATGAATTTCTTTTTTAGCTCATATGACCAGTGCAAAAATAACACTTTCAGGTACATTGTGTTGAGATGTCATTGGGGAAAACAACAAAAAGAGTCATCGATTAAGCAGGGAAGAAAGCAAGTATACAGAATCCTTAGGTATATTTAATTTCATAAGCAGGTTTATATTCTTCTGTGGAACTGTAATTCAGAGTTTTTTTAAGCATCCATATCAGAAGACACTGGCCTGGAGTAATAATATAATTGATAAGACAAAAGAAAGCTCCAAAAGAACTGGTATTCTCACTTTTCAAAAAGAAAAATTTTATGTTAATGTTCTCAGTAGAACAGGCCAGAAATAGGTACACAAAGCACATGAGTCTGATTCTTCTGCCTGCGTCTGGTGTTCCTACTCACACCTGCTGAGAGCAGCTCCCAGTGAGGAACTCCCTTACCATCACATTCTACTCCTACACTCAGAGTCTGTCTTCAATTAACATGTGACTAAAGCTTATAAAGCAGTGGGCTGTGAGGAGGAGCAAATACAGCAAGTTTATTATTTAATACAAATTAACTATCCTAATTCAGTCTTAGTGTAATAGCCACAGTGAGACTGAAGGGTCCTCATACCTGCTTGTAAAAGGCCATCCTGTGCCGTGCCTCCTTGGTGATTTCAGTGCAGCTGCCTCTCTCCTCATTCCCAGGAGACAGGGGTGATGCAGGTGGATCAGTCAGCTCCCTGGAGTGCTCAGTCAGACTCTTCAGAAGAAATTCTCTGTAGCATTATGCAAACGATTCCCTACCCCATTAGGCAGTGACTGAGGTAGGGAGTGATGCCAGGAGCACATCTGTCCCTTAGACTCCCTCTCCCTCCTCTTCACTTGCTTTAGCTGCAGGTGGCCCCATTGGCACGTGCATACCCACCCCTCTTTGAATGCCAGCTCCCAGCAGACTTCTCACATCTTCCTGGCATTAAAACCTTTACAGAGTGTCATTGTTATTAATTTGGAGGCAGAGTCTTACATTTGGACTGTGTGCATGACTACATATATATATATAATACATATGTGTTCAATTTGGATTACGTTTTATAACATCCCTTTAAGCTCTCTGCCAATAGATAGTTTAGGACTTGAGTATGATAAAATAATCAAAGAGAAGTGTAGCATTCTGAATTTAAATAGAAACTTCTGCGTAAAAGTGTAGAATTTGCCTTATGAGTTACATGTAGAAGTGCATATCATTTAGTAGGTAAAATAGTGTATTTTTAGTGTGAATTTTCACTGTTGGTCCATCATGGTAAGGGGAACAGCAGTCTAAGAGGGTTTAATCACAGTAAGGGCTTACTTCTTCCCCTGGCCAATGGAGTCCACTATCTTCTAAGTGCATTCCCTTGATTCTGGCCTTCCCTGTTTGCCCTTACACCTGTGTCTCTGCTGGAACAAGACCCAGAATGCTGCAGAGGTAAATTGACCAAATATTTTTTAATCTATTTTTTTTAAACAGCCATCATGTAAAAGTGTTGTTAACTCTGTTAGCTCTCGTCACAAACAATATAATGCGATTTGTTTTCATTCTCTTAGCTGATTTGGGCTGTCATATATGTTAAGCCTTTCAGTAAATCAACTTTAATATCTAATACTTTACCTTACTATCTGCAAGCAAAAGGTCTTGCTTTTATTTTAATGTCAATATATTCGGCTTATACAGGTCTTTTAAATGATTCACATCATATCTTAACAAGCCTCTTGAACAGAAAATAATAATAATAAAACAAACACAGTTTTCATTGATGGAGATTACCAGCTGTTTTCAATGAAAATGATGAAACAATGAGGAGCTATGAAAGATGTAAACCAAAAGGATTACCTAATTATCAGTGTGCACATGAAATTATACCAGCAGGTTTGCAGATGAAGCAAACAAACCTGCCATTTTCTGCTCATGTGGAGTTATGTGGATATTGCAGTTTGCCTTTTATTGTTTTAGCAGGGGCTGAATCAGAGCCGTCTGAAGTTCTACTGTAAAGGCATGAGAGAGAGATTGTGAGAGCTCTGTTTTCACATCCCTTTGATACAATAATGGAATTCTGATAGAAAAAATAAGAAAAAAAGAAGCAATGATTCTGCGAGAAAAGAGAAGGTTGATCAGGGAATTTGGTTAACACTTGGATAAGCAATTTTAAATTCTGCATTTTCAGTAATAGGTAGAACTCCTCAGAATTTGAGAAAGCCCATTTGATGTGAGGCTTTTGCTCAAAAGGTTTGAGAAACTCCCCTCCTCAAAACAAACTGTGAGTAGGTATCTGCAGTAGAAGGCGAGGAAATGGAAGGACGATTTATCTCGACTGAAACAAAGATTATGCAGCAGCATTGATTAGTTCCCTAACGAATTCCTGTCATTTGTTCACTTGCACTGTGCATATAAATGGTCGAAGGAGCATGAATGAAGTTGTATGTCTGTGCACTTTAAATGCAGTTGTGCCATTCAGTTGAGCCTGACGGTTTAATTTTAATTCCCAGATTGTGGCATTTTATACTTAGGAAAGAAAACACAATTCTGAGCATGAGCTTTTTGAGAACAGTTTTCTTTGTTTTTCTCTTTTTATTATTAATAATTTAGTTTTAGAGATAAAAGTAAGGGATTTTCTATACTTGAAAGACGTGAGAAGGAAACCCTCCCATAGCAGAGGTGTGAGCCATTACAAAATGTCTCATGTGACAGAGTCGGGGACACAGTGTTCACCCACTGCCTTACTGCTGGGTCCTTGGCACCTGGTGAGACCAAACGGCCAAAGCAGTCTCCCTGAGGGGTGGCAGCTCAGCCAGGGGAGCATCACGGCTTCTGTTCAGGCCCTGCAGCGGCAGCCTGGGGTTGGAGAGGGACAATGAGGTGCTTCAGGCTGCCCCTCAGGGACTCCAGGCTAAGCTGGAGCTTTCCTGAAGTTCTGCAGCTGTTACATGTGAGAAAAAGTGCCTTTCTGAAACAGTGCCTCCACTCAGGATTTAAATCTAGAGATAATAAATGGCAGACAGAAGGGATTATTGTCCTGTATACCATAGCTCACAGCAACAGGCGGCGTTGTGGCAGCATTTCTCAAGAACACGTTGAGGGGTAGAATGACAGGTAAAATGAGAATCCTGCATAATCAGAAGTATTGACAGAAGCTAGCAGGATTCACTGGCAGGCTTCCTTCTGTGTAGGATGTGATAAAACTGCATTTTTAAATCAGCAAGATATTCTCATGTAATAAATGTCCACATTTTTTTCCTCCCGTAGTTTAGCTCTGTTATTCAGGATGATGTCAAACAACACACCTGCCAAAATTTATTCTAGAATGTAGGGCGTTTTCATGACATGCACCTAGTTTAACTGGGAATAATTCAGAAGTGATGAATTTCTAGCACATTCCTGTGCGTGGGGAGCTGTTTGTCATTTTCTGTTATAGTACAGATGCTAGCAGAGCACAGACCAGGAGATAAGTGTTTTAAATAGGGCATCCAATAGGTCTGAACCAAAGCCTACCATAAATATTCAAGCAGATGCTGCTTCCCTTCAAGCCTGTGGTTGAATCTGCCAAACCCCGTAGCTTCAAGAGAACTGTACAGTAGAGCTCAGTATGAACCTTGTGATTTTAAGTCTTCAGATAATCTATTGCTATTCTGTAAAATCTGCAAATTATTTAAAGGAGTATTTTAATATTAAGCCATAATATTTGGTTAAGAAAATGATTGAATTGCCTGTATTATTCCATATTTCGTTATGCCAAAGGAGAAAAAAAAGGGTTTAAGAGGGAAATAGGAGAACAGAGAAAGAAGAAGGAATAAGTGTGGCACACCAGAACTGCAAATGTTTAAATGGGCACAGAAGAAAAACCTAAAAGGAATTACTTGTTACTCACTTGAGCAAAGATGATTTACATTATTTGTTAGAAAAGATTTTCAAACTGCAAATTTCTAAACCATCTAAAATTCACAGCTGTTTCATTCCCATTCCAGAGAGAGGAGAGTGGAGAGAAATGTCTGCCAAGAGCAATATCTGTGTTTGCATGATCTCCTTGTCTATTCCTCTCCCATTGTGGGGTTTTCCTTGGAAGGAAGTGGTGTGATTCATCAGGTGAATATTCAATTAGAATGAAGGGGTTCACACAGTCTCTGATTCATCTGCCATCTATATTTTTATCCTTGCTATTCTTTAGTTTATTCAGTGGGAGAACTACACCATTATTTTCTGTTGCTCTATAAATATAGATGAGAAACAGTTCTGTTGATACATTTAAATAAGGTAAGCAGCAGAAGAAATTCAACTCAGAGTACATTGCCGCTAAATCAAACAGCTAAATCAGACTTTTGTAAGGAAATATGTCTGAACTGATGCAACTTCTTGCTGCTGTTCTGGAAATCTGCAAAAAAATAGTTGAGGGGAAAAAAATAAAGGGCAAAGAGAAAATAGATGGAGTATTCAGGCTGGAGAGCTGTTTCCAGTATTTAAGCTCCAATTCTCTCAAAGTAGAGTTTATTGAGACTACATCTGTGGGTTTTTTAACTTTAGTAGTAAATCATCCCTGGATGTGCCAGTCAAGACAAAGACTTGTAGGAACTGTCATGTTAACAGAAGCTCTCATCTTGCAAAGAGCTGTGTGTGCTGGACCTCGCTTACATACAAGCATCACCTGGGTATTTGCACATAGTAGATCTCAGGCCAGACCTGAGCAGCATTTGCTGTAGAGCAGAGTATTTATTGCTGGGGTGGTCAGATGGGAAGGCGATATTCAGGCCTGATTCACAGGAGTCTTCTCTCATATGTATTGAATGAAAACCTGACGATATTCTGGATTCCAAAGAACCCTGGCAAATCAGCAAGTCTAGCAGTTTCTATCATGGGCATTTTATTAACAAAATACTGATATGTAGTACTCTCTAAATTAGTTTGACCTGACTATTTAAAAAAAATAATTACAGAAAACGTTTTTCTTTTTGACGATGAAAATGTGAGAAGCAAGTGTATACACTGAGAATGCCGAAGAGTTAGTGAAATGAAATGTGATACAGACACTTCTTTGTTTGAAAATCAGTATGTCCTCTTTCTGGGAAGGGGAGTTCTTTCCGGGCTTTCTCTGTTAGCCATACCTAGGTCCTTCCTGGCGGCGTATCCGTCAGCAGGGACTCCCAAGGAGACCTGGATTGGTACCAGAAGTGCAGTGCTGCCATTGCAAGTAATACGTGTTGTCATATTTGGAATCGAGACTTGTCTACGTGGAAACCCCAGTTTTCTTCACTGACTTAAGAAAGTGGGACAGCCCTCTTCAGGCTTTTTGTTGAAGGAGGTTGAATGGTAAACCTTTAAAAGATGTCTGGATTTTTTTTCTATTTTAAATTTCTACCTTGTAAAGTTACGCTGCAGGAGTGTTTTGCAATTGAACTTGCTTCCTGTGTTTGATGAATGTTAAGTTTGGTAATTCATAACAATTCACAGAAGTTTCTGAGAAATATTTTCATGTTTGTATGTAATACCATTGTACAAATACTAATTGCTTTCATTAAACTATGTGTGACAGGCATTGCTGTTAAATATTTGGTGCTGACACAGCTGTAAAACATTAGTGGTTTGCAGCTACAACATCTGCCTACACTGGAATTTTCTGTTCTGTGTGTTATCATAAACCTAAACTCCTGAAAGTTTAAGACTTTTTTCTAGGAGGGAAGTGGAGTTGCTCACATCTATGATAACAGATTGGCTACAGTAAACCAATTTTGAGAACAGCTTCTAAAGTAACTAGTGAAAAATACCAAGTAAGAAAAGCCTAATCTAGTAAAATAATCCCTTCCAGCAGTCATAGCACAAGGACTACTTTTTTGTCCTTCTGCTGTAGTATTTATTTTGTGCCATTTACACTGCTCACTGCTCGCCCTTTTGGAGGGTAAATCTCTCTGAGGCTGGAAGACTAATTATGAATTACCAAATTGTTCAAATGAAACAGCAGCAAACACAACAAGAAATAAGCATGAGGCATTACAAAATATCTTCTGTTCACTTTTTACTGCAGTAATGTGGCTAAAATGATTTATGATGATACAATACCACCATTGTCCACGACGTACACTAAGCACCACCTGTGGGGCTGAACTCAGGTTTTACTGAGGTGAATGTAGCTTGCTGCTGAGGCAAAAGGGTGTTTTTACAGTCAGATAATAATTGATAGGCAGATGGAATACATTAATCACACTGGTTTTAGGATTGGTGTGTGTGGGAAGATAATTTCAGGGAACTTTAGAAGGAAGTGATAGTTATAACATCAATGTCTATCTATTTTTGTCCTGCTTACAGCTCTTCCAAGTGTTTCTGTGAGAGAGCCAGATTGTTTGAGGGCACATGAGCCTTTTGTGAGGGTGTGTGTTATTTTCTGTAATCTGGATCCTGCAAATAGATCCGTGCTGACCCTTCTGCCATATGATTAGACCATTTTGGTTCTGTTAGGTCAATTAAAATGTAAACTGAAGGATTTTGAAAGGGCTTTTTAAAATGCTTTGACCTGGAAAATTATCATGGTGTATATTGACAGTAAGAAACCAAATAGATATCTTCATATGATATATTTTATGCAGGGAAGATGGTTTCAATAAAGATGGTCAATGAAAACTGAAATTGGTCTTGGGTTTAGCTTGCTGAACATTTTTGAAGCTTTCAGGATCAGTTCAGACCATAGCAGCACTCTCTTAAATTGTATGCCCATAGCTCATGTCTATTAAATGAAATGTGATGAAATGCACTAAGAAACCACACCAAACTTCACTGCCTCTTTTACAATAGCAACGCTTCTATGGTAGTAAAGGAACTGATTGTCTTGTCTGTATTAATACTCTTGTAGTTTGTAGAAAAACAGAGAAAATCATCTATTCAGAAAAGCAAAGCAGGCTTAGAAGAAAATTCACCTTCAGATAAATAAATACGTAGTCTGTGAAGATATTTAAAGTGCTTAAGTAGAACGAAAATACCCAATTCACAAGAAAACAAAAACCTGTGGAAAACATTTGAAGACAGAGAGAACATTAAAGTTTAAAATGGAAATGTTAATTTGGTATGATACAAGTGTAACCAGATCTGCAAAGGCAAATCAGCCAAGGCTAATAATAACGATCATTTCTACGTAATTATTTAGCGAGCTCAGCTCAGCTCAAGACCTGGGCACTGCTTAATGCAAAAGTTGCTGGGACTGTCATTAAACCATTTTTCTTCACTTAAAGAACATGATTATTTTCTTGTGAGTATGAGAAAAAAGTGGATTTTCAGTTTCTCAATGACAGTATATATGCTCTTATACATATTCCAGTCTGCACTTCAAAACACTTTAAAGATAAATTGGGTTGTTTGGAAGGTTTTAGAAAAGTGAATGCATACATTTATATCTAGTTGAGTTCTAGCTTCTTATAAAAGGAGTAAGGAATATGATTTGAAACTATGATTTACTTTACGGAGACATCAAGACATTTCTGGCAGATAAAATGGCTATTTCAGATAATAAGACCAGTGCTATATAAAATGTATTGAAAATCATACTGATAGCATAAACTTCCAGTTAGCAATATTTTTTTGAGAACTCCTAGAAGTCTGTGTGAGGGGGTAAAGAAATATGAACATTTACAGGAGAAATTAAAAAAATCTAAGTTCGATCTACAGCTACATAAAACAAATAAATATTAGCAAACACAAAGGACTCCTTAAGAGTGAAGTAGTGAAATGAAATGGTCAAATGTACGATCATGGTGTGCTTTTGCAAATCTGTGCAAGGAGGACCACTAGTGCAATATAGCCCAAAAACACTAAAGTAGAATAGAGCAATGAATGTGGAGGATCTGTACACGAAGGGCTAGATTTTTTTAAGGTGGAAAGATATTTTTTATTTAAGAAGTCCCTTCCAGAAAATAAAGCTGTATGTTTCCCTGAAACATTTTATTAGATGTTTTCAAATCCAAGAGATCTTCAAAGTATGAAAGAACAAGAGGGAAAAAACGCAGATACTTTGGAAAGTTTGCAGGAGTTAGGAATCAAAGTCAGGAAACTTGTGAAGTGTTGCTGTTATTCATGGATGATAACTCAGCTGCTTGTACATGATTAACTCCTGATAAATATCAGAGTGATCCAGATGTGTAAATGAAGATGATTTGAGGGGGATGAATGACCTTTCTGTTGAGTAGGTCAGTGAGCAACTGAGTTTAGATTGGCAGCCTGCTTGGTTTTGTGTGCTGTGAAATGCCACAGTACTAATGTGATGGATAGAGTCCAAAGTGCTTTATGGTACTTTGTCCATAAGGTCACCCAGCCTTTACATGCAGAGGTTAAGTATATATAGAATAACTTACCCATTTAAGATATGACTTAGTTTCTATTGCTTCTGAAGGTGAACTGCGAAACCTAACCAAGTATACTTATAATTTTCGGATAGCCTTACTCTATCTAGACCAGATTTAAGCAACAGTGAAGGGAAGAATTCCATGTATTTTAACAATGACATGGCAGCAGGTTTAGCTAGACCAGCTCTTTCAGCCTTTCTCAAGAACACCTTTGAAAAAAGGGCATTGGCTCCCACAGACTTCAGAGCATCATTTGCAATTTTTAGATAAGGAGTTTACTGCGTTTTTCTCCAGAAGAACCTTTGTGTTGTAATTTTCTGTAAGAGATTTTGCACTCAAATCTCTGTAAGAGATTTGCAGCTTCTCTAGAAGCTGCATCCAGGCAAATGAACCAACTTTTATCAAATGGTATCCTCAAAAGAGTGTATTAGTTAATTATTTGTACAGGGGTAGCATGCAGGGAAGAGAGCTAAAAGCAGGCAGGGGCACAGCTTCCTCTAAGGCTCAGTCCTTGTATTTCCCTTTCAGGTCCGTCAGGCCTAACTGATTACTAACACTCTCATCTCTGGCTAAGCCAGGATTCACTTTGTTTCCCCAAGGAGGCAAACACTTCTTTCTTGGTCTCAAAGGTCAGGTTTTCATTTAGTCTAATGTTCTGTGTATTATGGAGATAGACAGGCCTTCCTACCAATAAATCCTTTTCTCCACCACCAAGGGCTTTGAATACCTTGGGCAGAGGAACAGCTTCAAAGGTGTGGGTAATTTGATGGAGTTTTTATTTTGAAAGATACTGCCTACCTTTTTGTGTATTTTCAGTGAGCTGATGCAGATTCCTAAATTCCTTAGAACCCTCTGAGCAAAGAAACACCATAATCAAATGAAAAAAATAGATGCTACTTGTGAAGTATAATGGGCATTTCCTGTGGTCCTTGCAGAATTGGGTTAAAAATACAAAGAATTATGGTTTTGGTGTTTTTTTGTTTTTTTTTTTTCAATTCTACTTTCTTCTCTTTCCTTGCTGGCACACTGTATTTCTTTTGATAAATCTGTGTAGCCTAGCACAGATGCTTGCAGATTTTCTTGTGCTTTCTCTTCCATCTTGATGGAAAAGTCCCATATTGATTTAAAGATCTGTCAGTGGAGGGAAACAGAGTTCTGTCTCGAGAAAGAACCAGCTAGAAAGCTAGAACATACATCATTGCTATGTGTCCTGTGCTCAACCATGCCAAAACACTGAGCAATAGCAGGACTACAAAACACATCAAATAAAGTTCAGGATATTCCAAAATAAAACCAGAAAAGGATCCAAGACCAGTGGTGTCATGTTTAGACACTCACTTTGGTACTTCTGAAAGCTTGTGCTAAAGCTACTTGTCTTAGCAGCAGCTTCTTAAAAATAACATATGTATTTGGGAAACCAATTAGCTGAGTTAAGTTGAGGTTTTAAGCTTTTAGAAATCCTGTTATTCCTTGAGTGTGATAAGCCATGAAATCATGTGTAAGTCACCAATTAAGCTCATCTGGTTTTTTTAATTGGGTAAGAAAAAGATGAGGTATATTTGAATTGCATTCAAGCCAATTACATTCCTTCCAAACAAATGAACTGAAGCTAATAATGGATCTGACTTTGCCCCTCGGCTTTTAGCTACCAAATCAACCTCCCTTTGGTTGTTTCTCTACAACATACCAAAGATACAATGTTTCCTTACTGCCCTTATCACATTTTCATGTGCTTTGGGCCACACAGAAAAGATCATGTAGTTTTGTATCAATTTATATAATCATACTGAGAGGGTTGTAGTAAATAGGAAATCTTCCGCAGAGTCTTAAGTTTTCAGTGAAATTGTTATGGATAGAGATGCTAAATACATTGCATAAAATTGCAAAAGGTGCCTTTTTCAGGCTGTATTTGATTTCAAAACTGCTGGATCTCATTCCATAAGATTTAAATTGAATGGATGAAGAATTACAGGAAGAAGTTGACATCTGTGGTATTCTTCTCAGTGAATGGAAGTTGTTACTATTGCCTGAATTGATACAGGGCCAAAGGTGTAGGAGGAAGGTAGTAAATGCAAAACTTCCTTCTCCCCCCGCAAAGTCTGGAATTGATTCATTGTGTTGTGTCATTTCAGATGAATTGGCAGCAGTTTGTTTCCCATTCCTCACTCAGACACATTTCAAACTGTTAGATCTTGATTTTCATTTCTTTGTGGCTGACTGAAAGCTCTCAAACACTCAGTAATGCTGCTTTAACTCCAGAACTCTACAGTTCTCTCTTGACAGGGAGAAGAGGCATTCTCAAATGTATTTTGCATTGTTTCAAAAGAGTTCTTCTTTGGAGGCAGATTTGCAAATTAATCTGTCATGCATGCCATCTTATTTATAAATTGTAAAACTGAAAACATGATAAGCCAGTTATGGTATTTAATATGTTACTGTTGAAAGACTGCTCTGTAACTCTTGTTCTGTACTAGAAGCAGCACTTAACAGAGAAGTAGGTTATTTCTCAATGATCGAGTATTTCAGGTTAACTAATCTTATGAACTATCAACAAATTAACTTCTCTCGTGTCTCTGTCTTTTCACATGAGACGAAGAGACACATCTTCCTGAATAAAAACTCTGCTTACCAAGAGTACAGGTTGAAGGCGAATTGATAGAAACAATGTGTAAACCATTTATTGATGTTAAATTTATGTAGGTAATTGAATGTTGAAAAAAAATAGTTTGCTGCTGAATCTTGGAATGTTAAAATATTTTGGGTGGCACCTGAAAATATTTCAAGTGGCACACATTTAGTCTTTGGCCAAACAATGCAATGTCCAATGCAGGACCAAGTTTTGTCCTTGAATTTTCACATAAGCAAGTTTTGTTAGTGTCTCATAGGCAAAGTGGCTTGGAGACTAACTGAAGGAATGCAGCTGGACAAACCCAGAAGAACCTATTCTCAGACCTACCTGACAAGGTAGGAAAGGAAACAGTAATTACAAGCCAGTCTTTATGAAAAGGCACCTGGTCTCCACCTCAGTGTTTAACTGTACTGGGTTATTTGCTTTGGACAGTCTAACGCAAGCTTTATCTTCTGCTTTCTGCTGTCAGAAAACAATTAATTTCTTTTTAGCAAGAGTTTGAGCCACTGTATTCCGTGTGTTTGTCATCTCCACAATTCGCTTTTGTAATTCATTCTCCCTGCCCAGACTTACTTAAGCTCCAAATGTAAGCCATAATTCACGCGTAGTGTGGTAAACCACATCCTCCGGCAGCAGCAGCGGAGAAAGCCTATTATACAGGTGCTTTATCACATCTGCTGTGCTGGGTTCTGAGAGGAAAAAACAATTCCTGTGATAGATTAAGTCTATCCCAATAAGGGCTTCATAAATCAGTGCTTCGGAAAGCAGGAGTGGCTGTGGATGTCTGCTGAGATCCAGGAGAGGCTGTAGTCTGGCAGATAATTTACAAAGAAAGAGAAATGCCCTTAATGGAACTGAGAGAAAAGACCAATCAGGCATAGGGAAATAGCTCTAGTAACCTCACTGCTGTAGGATTCACTCACTCATTCCATCATCATGCCATTCCTCCAAAAGCCAAAGGAAACCCACAGCACGCTCAGAGGTGGAGTTTGGGATTCAGCTGGGAGAACTCACTGACTTTGGGAAGAAGTCTCAAATCACTGTGAACCAGTTAAAGGCACTTAGGAGAAGAGACGTGATATATGTTGTTAGACAATTTTCAGAGTATTTTTGACTTTGAGGTTGACATTTTGATGGAGGTTTGGCAATATTATTCCTTTGTTAGAATTGTTTTGTCCAGTTTTATTAATAAGTGTATCACTCAACTCGTACCTGCAGCAGGAAGGATGTACCTCCCTACTCTTTATTATTTTAGTGTAAAAAACTGTAACTCAGTGCGTGAATGACACTATAACTTTTCAGACAAGGTTAGTAGCAGATTATCTGCCAATATCCTGACAAGTAAGCAACTTCCACTTAGACAGGTAAATCAGTCTTCCAGAAGGTTATGATGATATAACACCTATGCATGAGTGAGGACAGAAACATTAGAGAGCAGCGAGGGTGTTTGGAGTTCTTCGTGGGGGATGCTACTCATGTCTTGGTTGAGTATTACCTTCTCCTAGACCTGGCCCACTGTTTTGGATGCCCTGGGTGTGTTTAGAGCTAAAGGGTGTAACAGAGAATTCTGAGTAATACTGTCCTGTGGGACAGATTATGCAACCAGGTGCTATTTTAACTCTACTGACCAATTTCTTTTCAGTAGGGAAGAAATATATATATATACTGCACTGTCAAAACATATTCTCACCTGAATCATGTACATGTTGGATAATACTGCGGGAATAAGGCATTGGATTTTCTCTGCATTAATCAGTAGTGAATAGATGAACTTGCTTCATTTAGCAGAATGTGCATAAAGTTAGCAAATAACTCCAAGATAAGAAAATCAGACAGTGCTGGATTATGTGAACTCAGACCTATCAGAAAGATAGGTGCCCTGCTGGCACCCACAGTTCTAATCCCAGCTGGCTGCTGCTTTGAAGTGGTAATTTATTTCCTCTGTTTCTTTCTGACCTAAGAGATGCCAGTGCATTCTGACATGCTATCTCCACCACAAGTGCCACACTGGTGTTTTGCTCCTCAGATACCGGTTTGTGTAGAACGGGACGCAGTTTTACCTGCCACAAACCTCCTGAAATTCAGCAAAGGCAAAATGTCTGGGAAATGGGTTTGCAGAAAAGGACCTGTGGGTCGTGATGGACACCGAGCTGATTGTGAGCCAGCAATGGGCCCTTGCAGCGAAGAGGCCAAACAGCCTCCTGGGCTGCACTGGGAAGACAGCAGCCACCAGGCCGAGGAAGGGGGTCCCCTTTCCCTCTCCTTATCTTTGGTGAGCTCAGATCTGGAGTGCTGCATCCTAATGAGCTCCCCAATACAAGAGGCTCATCAGCATCCTGGAAATAATCCAACAAATGAGTACAAAGATGATGAAGAGATTGGAGCATTGATAGATGAGCAGAGGCTGTGAGAGCTGGGATTGTCTCTTCAAGCCTGTGACTTGGATATAATCAGAAAAATCCTCTCTGTAAGCACCAACCCATAGAACTTGTGCTTCTATAATAAGAATGAAGTCAGAGCAGGTATTTTAGAGCCCTGTTTTTCTCAAATAACCCACCCACTCAGTTGCTTCCTCTCCAAAAGGATCCCTGATAAAATTCTTGGTGATCACAGAGGGCACACCCTGACAGGAGTGGCTGCTCTATCTGTGAGTAGTCCTGTTGCTGTCATAATTGTGCTACTAGCCAAGAAAGCTCTAACCTAATTTCTTCAGGTGTATTGCTCCCACTGCTTGATAACTGTGGACAGGTTATTCATCATTCATGGGATGTACTTAAAGCACTTGACAACCTGTCAGATTTGTCCCCTGAGATGGATTATCCTTCTATCCTAAAAATGAGTTATTTGTAAATTGTCTTCTTTTGATAAGGAGTGGTATTGCACCTCTACGCAATTCTAAGATTTGCAAATTTATGAAAATCACAGAAGATGACCAGTGAATTTGAATTTAAATTTAGCATTTGTTGCTTGGTGTACAATTGAACAATTAGCACCATCAGAATTACAGACACATCCCAATTCTTTGTTGGTGTTGTGTATTGACCTTGGTCCATAACTCTTCCTTTTTTTAATGGAAATTTATTCAAGGATCTTCCTTTTCTTCTGACTTTACATAGTATTTGCCACCTCTCTGCCCTTTGGGCGTCTCTATGTATCCTGTGTTAGTATAGTCAAACACACGTGAAAGTTCCTTCTTTTCTCCGAGATATCTCTCTATTAGATGATCTGATGAATAGCTTAAAAATTTGCTTTGATAGTGAGGTGTCCTTTCATTTAGCTTGAATACGATTTGGTGCATAAAGTTGTAGATGAGAACTTGCCTGGATTTTCAAAAGCAGGACTTCAAATCTTGAGGTGCAGACAGCCTTGGAGGACCTTGTCCAAAATTGCTTGCTTGTAGTTGCCCAGAATGCGTGGAAGCACTCCAAACTCCAAGAATGCTCTGCCTGCTGGTTAAATGACCTTTCCATTTCCAAGGCAAATTTTTGAGGAAGCTGCAGTATAAAATGCTGTTGGCACAAACGGTAATCTGCATGATCATTTGGCTCGTATTTCCACTAAAGCGACCAGACTATTATTAGTAACAAGCATATGTCTTCTAATAAAATAATTGGCTTTATAACTCTGGTAGAAGGCTGGCACAGATATTATTCAGACACCAGAATTATTTGGATTGTGCGTTCAAACATTAAAGCATCTTTGATAAGACAAGTTACAGATATTTCCTGTTTTAAGAATGAGCTTTATTTGGTGAGAAATTCTGGCTAAAATAAATGAAAGAACCCAGTAGCATGGACTGGGGGAGGGCCATCTCCTAGCGTCTGCTCCCCACCAGGAGAAGTGGGCATCTTTGAACCAGCTCCAGTAATGTTTTTGCTGTGCATGCATTTGTCCGTATTTACAGTGAATTCAGAGCATGCTTCCTCTGCCTGTCCAAACTGCTCCCCTGAGAGCCGACTCCAGGCAGAGGTACTGGGATGTAGCCCAGCAAGCTGCCTCATCTCCCAGCTCTAAAGCAATATGGAGCAGGGAAGAAACAACCCTAAAGTTGAAGAAAAATCCAGAAAGACTTCAAAATAATTTTATATCTTCCTTTTTACAGTTACCACTGATAAATATTTCTGGATATGACTTCAGAAAGTAGTCCTATGGATTGTCACTGTGTTCCCTCTCTTCTAGGTAATTACTTGCCTTAAGATGCTGCTGTAAAGCAAAGATAAAATTTCCAGTATCTTATTTTTAAATACCTGCAACATTAACTCTTAGATTTCTGCTGAGCCTGTTACATTTCAGATGTCAAACTGTGAGAGAACACTGCAAATACTGTCTAAGTTACTCCCACTCTCTGAACTGGGATTACTGTGCTGTGCCTGTGGGAAGAGAACTAGCTCTGTTGGAGCAAGATGCAGAGCTGCATTGCTAGTGTTTCTATAACACCCAACTTGTATGCTGCTGGCATGCTGGAATAAATCGATCTGGTTCATGCACAGATTTCCTTCTTAATGAAAAAGTTTAATTAAGAAGATCTGTGTTAATTTAAAGTCATTAAAACTCCCATAACATATTGTTGTAGGTTTATTAATACTTAAAAGCTTGTTTTGTGCTCAAGCCTGCAAACATGAATAGTGACGTATGAACCTTTGTTATGTTTGCTTTTGTGACATCAAAAATGTGTAATAGATGTGAGACTTGGCCAGCTTTTATTTTGATGGAGTTGGCCCCAGCCTTTGTTGTTTCTTTGCCATTTTAATGACTGCACGTTTTATCCAAGATACAGAGAGGGGAAGAAGGGCTGAGAAAGCCAGCATTTTATGGAGCCCAGTGGGACCGTATTCACTTTGAATGCAGAACCAGGGAAAGTGGTGCCTCTCAGGCTTGTATTGCCAAGTTCCTCCTGCATATACAGGTACAGCACAGTTTCAGTATTAATTGTTCATTATTTGTAGTGGCTGCTTTCCAAATTTTTTCCTCTTAATCAGGACAGTGCCACATTATCAGCTGGGGATTTCCTCTGTTATGTTTAGCACTTTCAGGCTCTGACATATCATGTAGAGAAGTAATGTTTATAAGTAGACATTAGGAAAAATCTGTTAGTGACAGATAGCTTGGGGGAATTGTGAAGTCTCCAAGAAGGGATATCTGTGGGAACAGGTCAGACCAGCATCTGTCTGGGAGCACTTCCATGCCATCACTCCTGGGCAGGCTGGTGACAGGTACCAGATGACCTAATGCTCTCTTCCAGCTCTTCTTTCCTCTCGTACTACATGTTATGCATTTTATGTACTAATGAGCTTCAGGTTTCATCCAGAAGATGAACTTTCTGGCAGTGGGGTTTGTGTATTTATTTTTAACAGTGTGGCTTTTACTTCAGTCGAGTTTAAAATGTTACTCATGTTTTTAATGGAATTGGATAACTAAAGAAAAAATTAGTCACATTCATAATTGCTGTAAAATTGCTTTGTTCCACTGAAATCTAGACAGTAATCCCAATTTCACTCCTTTTAAGGATATGAATTAGTATTTCATATGCACCAAAACGTTTGTTAAAGACAATGGTAAAGGCAACTGGGTTTTCAGGTGAGTAGGTGAGGGAGGTGGGCATTTCTGGAGGCTGACAGTGCTATAGGCACAAACTATTTGCCTGTGATTTTTAATGTGCTATCAGATGGGGTCTGCACAGACACTTGAACTTTTTTGAAGTGACAAATTATGACATCCTTAGAAATTAAATGTGATGTTTAAGAAAGTTCCTGAGTGTTAATGGATTTCTTCATTTGTCTTTTATATACTGGGTTTCATTTTAAAACAATTCAGGAAAACAACAGAGGAAGCTATAAACATTTTGTGAGTATTAGGGAGAAGTTCCAGAAGAACTAACGAGTATGTAATTGGAAACACAAATTTGCATACAAATATGAGCATGATATTGCAAAGCTTGCAAACATCAAAGTGTATTAAAATGACAAGCTACCCATGCTAATGTGCAGTTTTTATTTTAAATTGATAAAAGAATAAAACATAAAGGTTTTACTTGTGAGATGGCTAATTATGTCAGATCGCTTTAGGCAAAAGGCAGCATCAAGTCATCATGACATACATTTGCTTGGCTTTTTTTTTGTGTTCTTTTATGCAATTTCTGTGTCCCCTAGGGTCCAGAGAAGTGAAACATGTATCAGGCACACTGAGGTAATAGGCAGTCACAGCTTTCCATCTAGCAAATTGTAGTGGCATCTCTTACTCCATCTTTGAACTCTAGGCAAATGCATGTATAGTGATCATCTTCGTTTGATTTCACGGGGCATAGCAGAAACTAGCTTGGTTTTGCTTTGCTAACCTGAAGCTGCAGCAGCTGCCCTGGCCACGAGTGATGGTGTCTGCTGGTCCCTGGGTGGAGAGGTGCTGTGCGGAGGGGAAGCCAGGGGAGGTGTCCCCTCTCCAACCACAACAGTCTGCAGCGATGCTGCGGCACCACGTGGCCCCAGTCTGGCCAAGGCTTATTCCCTGAACTCCCTGACTCTTGTATTTGCCTACTGCAAGTGGAGAAATGGGGAGCCAGAAGGGATTCAGGGTTGTCGTGTTGCATTCATACACTCTCATGCTGAGCTGATGCTGCTGCACTCGGCTCGAATGAACTCCCTGGCTCGTGTCACACTAACTCAGGGTCTTCTGCACCATGGTTCTCTACTACCCGCCACTTCCTTGGTATGTTCTGCTTTGCTTCAGGACCGAATTAAAGCCTTCGTTAGCAGAGTCCTCTCCTGCTACCTTCACTTGGGAGCTAGAAAGGCTGTTCTATCAAGCGAAGTAAATAACGCAAGTGATGTATGAAATGAGTAAGCAGCAGGATCTAGTTCTTGACTGTCACTTGGATATGCAGAGTATTTGCCTGTGTACTTGGCAAGAGGTCAAAAAACCCTTCTGTTGCAGAAGAGTAAAGAATAAATAGTGGTGGGCTTTTAAAGGCAGTGAAGAATGTCAGACAGATTCCATCTGCAGTGGACACCAGGTCATGGCAAGATTCTTATTAATGGGTGAATTTTCTGCAGTCTTTAAATGCAACTGCACCTGAGAGTTCAGCAGACTAAGTGATGTAATGCCTGGCAGCAATTTAGCAGAACTATAAGAAAAGCGTGTTTTGGTGCTCCTCTCTTGACTTGAGTTCCAGACAGAACTATATCAGAGAAATTCAATACTGATACAGCAGGATTCTTACATATTGACTTTGTCTACTTCCTGACCTTTGGCACTGAGGTTCTGTGAGGCCTCATATATGTAACGAGGTGGCACTTAGTGCTGAGAAACAGCCCGACTGTGAAGGCTACACAAGACCAGCACTTTCTGTACCTATCTAGTAAGAGGCAATAGGATGAAAGTGAAGCTGAGAGCATAAAGCACTGCCACAAAAAGCCAGTTTCAGCAAAATGCACTAAGCGGACATAGGATCAAGTGAGCACTGGCTAAAATTATGTGAGTTAATATAAGACTTTGCCCGCATGGAAAGGTTGTTGATTTTGAACTGCCTCCATTCCTATCAATGACACGTGGGGTTTAACTAGAGTAGAAGGTAGCTCCCTGTTGTTCGGCTCTGGCAGTCTCGCTGAGGGCTTTGGAACCCTGTAGGGCTTCAGGAAGCAAAATGCTAGATACGGGGTTAAGCTTAAGTTATTAAGTTACGTTGAGCTTAATACGCCTAATTTCATCATAGAGCAAGAGTGAATCTAAGTATGTATTTAGAGTTCAGGCCAGGTGAGGATGGCTGTGCAAGTCAAATCATGCTGTTTGTCCTTGACTTAGAGGAAACCAGTAGCAGGAATCATGTGAGGTAGAGTTTGCAGAGTAGGACTTAATACTGTTCAAAGCTTTTCACAGGGCTATGCATAAATGAGCAGTTTTGTTTGCTTTTTATTAATGCTTAATTTTCAAACAAGAAAAAACACAACAACCCCCAAAATTAATATATGAGTTATTGAATTAAAAAAAGAGACAGGTCTTGGTATAAGCAAGCAGCTGCTTGTATTCTCAAGTCGTGCACGATGTGTTTCTCTTTATTCTGCCTGTGTACTAAAAGTATAAACTGCTGTCTTGCAACTTTCATGGAACTGTGTCCATCAAGGCAATGCTGGGTATTGTAGAATAGCTGGGTACTATGAGCCTTGTGTTACTACTAAAAAAAAAAAGAGGGAGAAAACTCCCAACTGTTTAGCATGCAGGGCATGGAAGTTAGGAGAAAGCTTTGACAGATTTTCCTCCCCAGGTTTCCTCAGCATACTGCTCTCTCTAACAAGAAGTCACTGGGTGGCTACAGAGGGTTGAGAGTCCCTCAGGATGCTGCACCCTCTGGGGAAGAGCAGTTTTCCCTGAAAAGCTGGGTACTTGCCACATGACTACAAAGGTCTTCAAGATGCCATAATCCATCCCCTGCACAAACATCCCCGATGTCAGTGGCACAGAGCTGAAATAAAAGTTTTTCTGCCATGAGCTGTAGCAGAAAATGGCTGAGATGAAGAAGTGTACATTTAAGCTGAACATCACCTGGCATCTGCAATGAAATATGCTGAGGGAACCTTTGAAAGGCATGGAAGTACCAATCTTCAGGAATTTAAAAAAAGACTAGATAAAATACTGCAAAATGTATGGAGAAATGTTGTTCTGTCAAGGTGACAAGTAACCGAACATATTTCTTTTCATCTCCAAACTTCCAGGACGTAGTCTGTTATTTTCTGTATTTAGCGTACTGTAGGCTCTCAAAGCTACACAGAATCATTGCTTGTTTTTCTCTGGTGAGGGGCAAGCTGAGTGCTTTTCAGAACTTCCCCTGAACCCAGTGTTGTTTGGATAGGGGGGAGTTTCAGTAGCTGCTGATGAATGGTTCAGCTGAAATGTTCCATCGGTTCAATGTGGATATCTGCTTTTGCATGAATTCTGCAAATAAAGTGGCCACTGTTTTCCCTAATCTTTTACCAAAGCTTTCCTGGAACTTTTAAGCAGAAGGAGAAGATTTGATGGTGGGTTTGTGAGTTTTGTGGTTTTCTGCGTGTGATGTTCTTTTGTTCCTCCGAAGTAGGAAGGCATGGTCCTTGTACCAACTGCATGAGTCCCCTGCAGCCACGGCAGGGCCAGTGACCCTGCAGCTCCTACGGCCAGTGCAGAGAATCTGACAGGTTTTGTGTCACAAGAGATGGTACCCCCTCTTCACTGACACAAAGCACATTCTGATAGCAAGAAACTTGGATATTTAGCTAGCTGGTAATCAAATTAGATGTGTTTTCCTTCCAATTTTAAAAGGTTCTTTTCCCTTAATCTCCCAGGTCTGGAAAGACTCAGGTGTGAGTGCCTCGTGTGTATGCTGATCTGGGATAATGCCTGCCATTGACAGTGAGTGCTCACAAACCAACTGGTCTCACAAGGAGTCACAAAATATATGTGTTCATTGGATTGCGTCTCCCCATCACTTTGTGGACTTATTTAGCAGGTTATTCTAAATAAAAAAACTCTCTGAGCCCTGCCAGTTGTTTACCTGGGTCTTGGTGCATCACCAATTACAAGCATGTTGGAAGTTTCTTTTGCACCTAGGTTAATATTGATATCAAACATTACCTATAGCCTATTTCTTACTTTTTGTTATGAAACTGTTGCTAGGATGTCTGATGGAGATTTTGGGCTTCCCTTTCTGTGAATGACTACTATCATCACCGACTTAAAAAAAATAATTAAGATAAAACCTTTTGAAAATTACAACTATTACAAAATGCAGGAGGTATCAGTAAACCAGTCACCTGTGAGGATCATTTAAAAACAGATGGTGAAGAAACAGTTTAGTCAAAAAGTGAAAACCATGGCCTAATCCTGGAAAATGTTGCCTAATGTTTGCTATTACAGTAGTTATGACCCCACAGGTTATTTGTGCACTCAGTTATTTCTGCCCATTCATTATGCAAAGGTGCTTTATGGCATATGTGAGTGCAAAGGGAAGTTGCTGCAAAATGAATTAGTCCATAAGCCACTGACTTTTGCTGTTACTGTTTTTGCCATCTTGCATATTCTGCACGTAGAGTGATCTGCTATAGGGGAACAGATGTTGGCTGTTGGAATTGGATCTATCCTGCTACAGCTTCAGGTGTGGAGTTAGAGATATTTGCATATACAAATCAATCCATTTGCAGTATTTGCTTTAAAATCTGCTCAGTATTTTTTGCCTAGCTCAGTGTGGAGGAGTAGTGTGACAAGTCTCAGTTTTCTCAGTATTTGCTCTGGGGAATCTAGAGCAGGGCAAGTAGAGGTGTTATTTCCCAGTCTAAGGCTAATGGAAACCATCTTGGTTTGGGTTTGGATATTTGTTAAATCCAGTTCTTTCAGCACATCGTACAGAGCACAGCATTTGCTTGCCAGACTGAACAAGTCTTATGGGGAAAGATGAACAGCCTGTTCTCCACAAACAAGGTCCTTTTTGGACCTGGTCTTTTTTTCTGTGCAAAGTTTGATTTTTAACAGGTTTCCCTGACTCTACCATCTACCTCCAGGGAAAGGTTTGTTTTAATTTAATAAGGTATTTTCCAAAGAGTAAAAAATGCTTCAGAAAAACAATTGTGGTCATGTTGGCAGTGATCTTCACAAGGAACATGAGTTGAAGGGGATTTGGCACCTTGATAAAATAATTCTTTTAAATCAGTTTCCTGTTGATAGATTATCTCATTAGTATAATTTTGAAATGTCAGAGGAAAAATGGGCATTCCATAGACTTTTTTTTGACACTAGATCAACAGGTGACTGATCAAAAAACCCTGTTTGCAAGAGGTACTGCTCTTCCGGTTATTTTTGGGATATCTGATAAAATATTGTGGGGTTCATTTATTTTATTTATCCTTGTTCTGAATATATTGTCTGGGGCATGAGGACTACAGTTATTATGAATTCTGAAATTTATGAGCTAAGTGAACTTTGGAAAAGATATTATTAGATTTTTGCTATCTTTTATTGTCTATATTTAGCTCATCTGTGAATCTGGAAACATAAATAAGCACAAATATGCATTGGTAGTATAAAAGTATAAGGTAGAATTAACATTTACTTTTGAATTCTGCCAAATTGTGGGGTTTTGCAATATCTTGCTTTCTGACAATCCGTTTATTTTGTATGACAGACAGTTATTATTTTAATTTTTATACTTCAAAGTATTTTCTGGCCTGTATTTAAGAAAACTCTCCAGGATTCATTTTTGGCTGTGTATATGACTTCTTACAGTCCCATATAAGGCTAGTTTATTTTGTGATATGTGTAAAATGCATAATGGAAACAGCCTGAAGGGCTAAATTAAATCCCACTGGCTTTCAAAGCAGAGCTCCTAATGAGCGTCAGCCCCTGACTACAGATAAATGAGAACAGAATAGACCTTTGCAGATGGAAGGGACGTACAGTGATCCCCTAGTCCAGCTGCTGGAGCACTTCAAGGCTGACCTAACGTTAAAGCATCTTGCTAAGGGCACTGTCTAAATTGTTATCTAACACCGCTGGGCTTGGGGCATTGACAGCCTCTCAAGGAAGCCTGTTCCAGTCTGACCACCCTCTCTGTAAGTAAATGCTTCCTGATGTCCAGTCTGAATCTCCCCTGGCACAGCTTCCGTCCATTCCCATGTATCCCGTGCATGCGAGAGAGAAGAGCTCTCTCAGCACCATCCTCTTCCTTCACGTGCTCTCCTCAGGAAGCTGCAGAGAGCAGTGAGGTTACCCTTCAGCCTCTGCTTCTCCAAACTAGACCCACCCAAAGTCCTTAGCCGCTCCTATAAAATAAAAAACTTCAGCTTCTATTTCCACTGGACTATTAGTCATATATTGAGGAAATAACTGTGAAAATGAAAGTGATCATGAAGAAGATAAAACTGTGGGTGAGAATATGTTAATGTTTAATGTGTACTGAATTACAAGTCCTTTGCTATATTGTGGCCAGAATGGCAAAGCTTAAAGAATAAACTCAGGGATAAAATGCTTGAGAGGGGTTTGAAAAGCAGGAAACTGTTGTAAAATGGCCTTTGTGCTGACAACCATGCTTGCTTTCCTCTTTCAAGTTTTGTAGTATCTAGAATCAGCAGACAACTTGTTGCACAATTCCTTGCCTGCAGCAAAGCTCAAAACAGCTCTTTGTGAGGTGCTATCAATCATGCACTTGTCAAACCATAGTGCTGAATTAGGACTGCAAGTCTCCACTGCCAGATTATATGGACAATGAATGCTGCCTGTTAGCTAATCAAGTAGTATCATTCACATAGAAATAGCACTGCCTCCTTTCTTTGTCACCATCCCTTCCGTTCAAGTGTTGCAATCAAAACAGAGCAGTTCAGACCTGCAATCTAGAGAGACTAATGTGTAGCTGATTGGCTGTTAGAAATGGAGATAAATGTTCCATTGGGTGTCGAGAGTAAAGAATTGGGGAAGAATAAATATGCCAAAAGGTTATTTATAGATAGAAAGACAAAATAATAAAACTTAATGCAAAACTTGTCCCTCCCAGCCATCTTTTCCTCTCCTGCTCAGTGGTTTAAACAGTACTTAGATGCTTGTATTACATAGAATAAGTTATTTGTTTTTACAGGGAGAGTTCTCACCCACTTCTGTTGTTTTACCTTTGTGACAAGTGGCTAAGAACAGGTGTTTGTGTTGATCCACATGGGCCACCATTCCCAGTAGGGGTGTTCACAGGCATGGATGCAGGTAAGTACCCATGGCCCTACATCAGGCATTCAAACAGGTGATTAGTGAGCAGGAAATAAGCACAGCACCTTTCAGGCATTGTGAAACATCCTGCTTTTTAATGCATTTTTTTTAAGAGTCAGCATTAGAACAACTTGGAGGCCTGCGAATCCACTGGAGAAAAGCAACTTCCGTAGTTGGATCTCAATTACTTGTCTCCTGGACTCCACCCAACTGGAGACAAACAGGTCTAAGTTCACACCTGACTTGTGTCATGGCCAAATCCTTAGAGAAACAGCCTAGATCTTTCTTGCTTTATCATTTTAAAACACACACTGTGACAAGTCTCCATTAATTTTCCAGGAAGCTATTTGTTCTTGTCTGTGGAGAATGAAACTGGGAATATAAGTTTCAGTTGCAGCTCTGCAAGGTAAAAGTGAATTGTTTTAAAAATGGCATCACCCAAGCAGCAGTCCTTTCTGAGCCCATGACTTTCTGGTACCAACATTATTATTGGTTACTGGGAAAGTGAAAACTGTACTGTAACTTTTTGTTTCCAAAGTGCCATGAAATTATCACTGTTATTTGAGGCAGAAATAGAAATCTATTCCGTGGATGAGCAAAATAGGCCTATTAAAATATTATTGAAATAATTTCTTTTAATCCTGTGGCCCCCCTGGTTATTTAAGTGTTTTTCACATGCTATTTCACGTATGTATTTTAAAAATCAGTTTCAGCCCAAATTGGTATGCTTGTTTCCACAGAGAGACATTGCTTCTTGAGTGTCTAAGCTGTTTTGCCTGTGAGGATGGTCAGTTTTAGCCTTAGCTCTGATTATTAAACACATTCCTGTTCTAGTGTACCATCATTATGACTTGCAGTGAAAACTTAGTGCTGTAAAAGTAATGTTTTTTGAATTAATTTAAAAAGTAAAACATCACCTAGTTTAAACGATTCGCAGCAGCTTACTTAGGGTGGATTATCATCTTATATTTCACCTTTATATCATCTTAATGTTATTTCTGTCCTAGGCACTGTAATAAGCTACTCCATTTAAATAAGCTCTTTGCTAGAGTTTTGGAAAGAAAATGGAGTAAAAAGTCATTTAAAGAGTCGAGTTTAGAGCAGTTCACACTTCCCCTTATATGTATCTGGCCCGATATAATGAAACTAGATTCTTAGGAATTACATGCTAGTAAGAAAAGGGAGTGCTCCTTCTTTGCAAAAGATTTTTACAAATGATCTAATTGTGGCACTGCTACTCCATGAGCTGCAGACTAATAGTTCTGAGCAGGTAAGAAGCCCTGGTTAGAAATTTTCCATCCAGACTGGAAAATGGCTATCTGACTAAACTGAATTGTGTGAATGCTGTTGACACTTTTGACTGAGCACAGGTGAAAAGCAGGTTCACCTAAGCAGGTTCACCTAAGCAGGTTCCTGCCCAATGGCAGCCTGCATGGTAGGCAGCCTGCTCAGGACTTCCACGAGCAGCTGTGAGCTTTTCAGTGTCTCGAGGTGGGTATTTTAAGCTTCCTGCAGTCTGGAGGTAAGTAGGCAAATCTCAGTCTGGCAGATTTGAATCTTTCTGATTCCTTCCTTGCCTGAGCTCTTACAATTCCTCTTGTCTCTCTGCGCAGGGATGAAGATTGTTAATGTATTTCTGTTCTGCATGAAATTTTATGTTTACATTGTTAGTATTAAAAATACTTTTCATAATGAGAACTATCTCTGTAGAATGGAAATTCCAGTTCCTACCAGTAAAAGAGAGAAGTGGTCCAAGGACCTTGTGGCTTTTTTGGTGCTGTGCAATATGTTTACCACCTCCACCTACTCCATATTTGTTGAATTAGGAAAGTCAGTGCTTAAGCAAACCTTTTTTTAGGAAAGTATTCAATCAATAGGGAACAAATTGTTGAATGCCACAATAAAATCAGCTAATCAACTGAAAATAAAAGGATATTTTCCCTCTAGATTATTTTTGGGGTCACACGTGGTAAAAGGAAGATGGAAATGTTCTTTCTGAGCTGGATGTGTTTTGCAGTGTGTGACTGAATATTTCATATATACCGGAAGGGATTTCTGTCAGTGCAGAGGGTTGTGAGTGAGCTGGGGAAATGCAGTCCTGGGAAAGCCTCTCAGGTGGTTTTTTCCCTTCAAAGTCTGAGCCCTTCAGCCAGGAATACCCATTTGGTGTCTTCCTGAACCTGCTAAGGAGCTCCAAACTGCTACAGCTCTTCCACAGGAGAGAGTCAGTGGTCATTCCATAAGAGCTTCTGCTAGTCCCCCTCAAACATATGCTTTAATAAATTAATTTCCAGCTGTTAAAGAAATCCTTTACTTTGTGTCTTCAGCTTACTTCAATCTTGCTTAATTCTCAGCCTCTGAGTAGGCTTCTCAATTGATATTTCGATAGCATTTTCTAGAATAATTGTTCCTGGAAGATGATAACACAACAAGGTAGCTCAAGTTTTGTAGTTACGGACGCAGATTCCAGGGAAATCACCTCTATAAGGGCCCCTCTCTCACTTTTGCAGTGATGCTAAATTTGATTGTGCTGCACTGATTATAAGCTAGACCGAGCTCCATGGTTATTAACATTCCGGTTGGGATACATACTGAGTGATGGTGTGGCTGAGAGGTATAATTTTGAAACAGAGTGAAATTGCTGGTTGTGTAACAGGTCTGTCTTGTGTCCTTCACAATTATGAGTTTGAGTGTATACATGCAGTCCCAAATGTGTGTGCACATACAAAACCCACAGGTTTTAAAAGGAAAATGTCTAGTTTTGTTCAAAACTGGACTCTGGAGAGAATTTTGCTATCTGGCAGCCGGACTGGTGCCTCAGCTTTTGAGGCTGACCTTTGCAGTATCGTCTGACAGAGCAGAGACTCCAAAGTGGATCTCCTGCCTCTCAGATCACTTCTCTCCTGATCACAGTCACTACTTTGTACAAGTGACACATAAATTGTAGAAACTGGTGCATCTATGCAAAAAACTGTCTTTGAAGAGTTCCAACACTCTAAAAATTAGCATGAACTTTTACAAAAAACTCCCTTCAAAACTAAGTGCTTTGTCCCATTTAAACTGTTCCTCGTAAAAAGGGTTTAGAAGAAATATGATTCAAATTGGCTATTTTACATTCTATCAGGGAGACAAATGAGACCAAGTAAGTGTTTGTGACTCAGAAAACATTTTGTTTATCAGCATGATCTCAGCTCTTTGGTCCAAAACCTTTCCTGTTTGACATAGTATATGTGTGTCCTGCCAGAGATTGTTCTGCCAGACAGGGTATGGCAGTGGCTGCGAGGTCAATGAGAAAAGCTGGAAGAGCAAGAGGAGCCAGTGAGATGTGGTGGCTATAGCTATTGCTGTTTTTATAGGAAAATGAAGAATGGGATTGTGATGATGAAGCGATAAAAGACATTAGCAGCATTCAAACATGTACAGTGAGTGTGAGGAGACAATAAAGCCACCCAGGAAAATACAGCTGATAAAGTCATAGAATAATTTGTGTTGGAAGTGACGTTATCTGGTCCGAATATCAGATCAAAGCAGGGCCAACTTCAAAGCAAGGTCCATCCATCTTGTAATCATGTGCCTACACTGTGCACTCTAAATAATGCAGCCCCGGATCTCTTAAATTGGTTCTTGCAGCTGCCAGTGTCTCTAAAGACCCATTAGGACCTGGAGCAGTGGCACAGTCTGTGGGAAAAGAGATTTGTTGCAGCTCAGGTTCTGCTGGTGATGTGAGCTTGTCTGGCATGGCAGGTGGCCTAAGCAAGACTACAAGCCAGATTTCATCATTAGGATCCACAAGTCACCTTCTTGTTCTAACTCAACCCCCAAGCTTCTACTGACATGACTTCTTTCACTTTCCTTTCTTTTTGTTTTTTTCTTCTTCAAAATGCTGTGGAGACTCTTGTGTTATGCCACTGTGGTCTTCTCACCTTTGCATGTTGCACAGAGGGACACTTCGGCCAAAATATACTGTGGTTCCCCTCCAAAGCTGTGGCAGTGCAGTGCAACCATGAGCCACCCTAACCCGTATGTTATGATGGGTTCACGAATGCTTTAGGCAGTGCTGGGATGCAGAGAGTACACAGAGGACTGCAGCAGCTCCTGTCCCTACTCTCTCAGCTGCTGAGTTCTCCCTGAGGCACATTCTCAGATTCATTCTACTCTTGTTTGCACCTTGGTAAGTCAGGAGTAACTTCAAGGCAGTAAATTGAATTATGGGTGGGGGTAAGAGGCCAGAACAGATTACATTTCACTTTTTTCCCCTCTAGGCATTACCTTTTTTTAATTATTTAATTTAAAAGGAGATTAGAATTCTTCTTTAAGCTGCTTTTCTATCCATCTATATTATTTGTTTTTCATTTGTTTGCTGCCAATACATGATGTTTTCTTTCTTAATCACTTGCTAGCATGGTGATTTTTCTTAGAATGTATTCAGATCACAACAATTTTCTGGCAAAGAAAAGCATGAAATTCACTGCCCTTGAAATCTGCATCTGTATGGAAGAAAATGTACCCTTTCATATTTCACTGTCAGAAAAGAATGGTAGCCACGGAGTTATACTTAGATATTGAACCTTGCAATATTCAAAAGAGAAGCAGAATAATATGTAAAGGATACTGATTTTTCTGTCACTTATGAGGCATGTATTTTATCTAACTGGCCATGATCAGATAATAATTTGTTATAAAAACCTGCATGTGTTTCAGAATACCATAGGAGGATGACACTGAACAGACTGTCATTACTATCCATATGGTGGTGGTCTCAGACTCCCCAGCAGAGTCTTCCAGCCATTTAGAAGACTGGAGAAAAAGCTGGTCAGATTTCCAAGTCCATCTCACTTTCTTTGCCCTGAATACTGATCCTGGTTTAAAGTGGAAAACAACTCGAAATATTCCATAAATAGAAATGCTTAGCACCTACTTTGTCCTTCTGTTCTTCAAGCTGTTCTGTAATTTTCGTATGTTGCGTGAGAGTGGCAGAAATTCAGAAATTGCATGGGCTTCAGACTTGTGGGGTTGTTTAGCCTGGAGAAAAAGACTCAGAGGTGACCTTATCACTCTCTACAACTACCTGAAAGGTGGTTGTAGTCAGGTGCAGGTTGGTCTCTTTTTCCAGGCAGCAAGTGATGGAATGAGAGGACACAGTCTTAAGTTGCACCAAGGAAAATATAGGTTGTGTGTTAGGAAAAAGTTTTTTACTGAAAGAGTGATAAAGTACTGGGATCGTCTGCCTGGGGAGGTGGTGGAGTCACCATCCCTGGATGTGTTTAGAAAAGATTGGAGGTGGCATTCAGTGCCATGGTTTAGTTGAGGTGGTGTTAGGGCATGGGTTGGACTCGATGGTCTTAAAGATCTCTTCCAACCTAGTGATTCTGTGTGATTCTGTGTATGTAGACCCCAGGGTGACCATACTGTATTACATGCCTCTAATGTCAAAAAACATGGTTCTATGGACTCTGCCAGTCTTCTGACTGTTTTCCTGTCACCCATCAGTGGAATCTCTCCTTCTGTAGTATCCTGCTAGTACAGTGAGGATTTTGGCCCACTTCTCCATGTGGAGAGAGAGTTAGTCTTGGATAGCTTCTGTGTTGGCTGCTTTGTCCTGTGTGCTGCATTTCAGCACACAGCATTAGGAAGTGCCCTCAGGCACAGCAGTTTGCCTCTTCCCCTTCTTTGCCATTACATCTGACCACCTGATTGATGTAAGTAGCATGTTAGCAGATGGCAGATATTCTTTTCCTGTCAAACAGATAACCTGAAAAAATTGTCAGCTTTTATGAAAAAAGGGCTGGGAGCCCGGACCTTGGCTGTAATTTATCAAAGTATATCTCATTTCTATTTACACCAGGTACTCACATGGACCCCAATCTTTAGTGGTTGTGCCCTGTACATTCACTGTGCTATTGCAGGGCAAATGACAGGATGACAGTTTCTTGGGCTGCTTTATTTTTCTTTGAAGAAAAGGATAATCACCATTTATCTAAAGAAAGTCTGTGAGCCAGTGGCGTGTCCATGGAATCTGTAAGCAGCTGCCCAGAGAGCCTGTGTTTCTCTGATGTAAAGCCTTCTGAGTAGAGAGGGGCAAAGAACCCAGAGGCACTAGAAAGGTCAATACAGCTTTTGCTTTGAATGTGGTATTAGTTCTATTGTACTTGGATATTGCACACTGGGAAAATGCTTAGAAGGGAAGTGGAAAAGTACGTGGTTTGTTATGATGTTTCAGACAGACAAGTCAATCCTGCTTTAGGTAAGCAGCAAATCTAATTGGCTTCATTCACTGCAACGAGAGCTGTATGACAGAAATACAATATGCATATTTGACTCTTCTGTTCTCTTTTGGTTTTTTTAAGGATGTTTTAGTGCTTCACTGACAAATGCATAAATTTCAATATCTTTCTTTTGATTGTTATCAATTCAGGTAAACGTGCCTGAAAAGTACTGTAGATACAGCATTTTGATTGAGGTATTTGTACAGGGATTTCCATTAAATGTGTACAGCCAGGGGGTAAAATTAATCTGAAATTAATAATGTAGGGCTCTGCAAGAAGACTTAGCAAGTATGCTACAGAAATAGGATCTACGGATCTCACCCAACTAAATTTTTAACATTGTACTCGGAATGTGTACTCAGAATGAGCGAGCAAACATTAGATATTCAAGAAATGTTTGCCAAGTCTGCTGCAAGAAGTGTAGACAGCTAAAAGATGTCAACAGGGAATATTGTCATAACACTAAGAATAATGTGTTATCTAGTGCTTAACACTGAACACCATGTAAACAATTAATCACAGAATAGAAACTACTGAATGCAAGCAGTAGCATGAGAGTTGCATTCACAGCCTTGCACTAATCAAGAAAGTTGTGTTTATTGCTTCTGATGGATAAATCATTTTAACCTTTTTTTTTTTTTTTTTTTTTTAACACGATATGTCAGCATCCTAAACACCTGCATCATCGTGATGTTTGTGAGATCTTATTTCTGGAGGAGACTGAATGCAAATGTTTATTTTTCTGCAGTGGGATGAGCCTTGTAAAGAGACAAGAATAATGAGAAATATGATTGCTAAACCTTAGGGTGCAGTGCTGGTGTTCATAATATATAGTCTCATATGCACACATATAAAATAGTCATAAGGCAAAGGCAGCCATTTTGCTTGACAACTTTATCACCATCTCCCACACTCAGTCACTCAGTGGCATGTGCTGAAGCTTCAGGTATTTCATAAAGTGCCAAGGCATTATTGTTTTAGTTATGATGCCAGAACTGGTGGGGGGGGTTTCAGTGCCCCAGTGTTGTGGAGAGAACTCTCAGTGCGTGAAACAGGTTTCACAGTATGTCATCACGCAAACATTGTGCATTTTACACTATACCTATCCTTGGCAGGTTAGGGGAGAATATTCTTTCTTGATGGGTAAGAATGGTATTTTTATCAGAGCTGGCGTTACCACTCTTGATGTTTACCCTATGCACAAGCTGTCAGCCTTCTAAGAAGTGACCTCTTTCTCCATCCATGGAAATGAAGTGTTTCATAAATTATTTTAATGAGAACAGGACTCTCTTCTATAAACTAATCAAAAGTGACCTGTTTTGCATGCAAAACTCCTCTAAACTTCTCAGATCAAAGCAGGTTTCAGATAGAGAAGTAAGTTTGAGTATTCTCTGAAAATCTCACCTAAAGAGACAGTTATTATAATTACTATTTCCTTTGTTACTGAAAATTTATCTTTCTACCAGTGTTAAATAGCTTCACAATAAGGGATTATCTTTTTGCCCTGGGCAGAAGTTGTTTCTGTTTTGATATATGTCTCATCACAAAAGTTAATATGTAAACTAGTTATCTTACACACAATTGGAACTCAAAGGGAAGTTGAACCTATCTTCATTTTGTCTAAAAAATTTATCAAAGGCATGAAAAATTAATCTCATATTAACATTTGCCTGCAGCTATTTCTAAAATGCATTAGTTGGTTTCTGGGAAATTAATTAATTCTGAAGGAATGATCAAGTGTTCTTAGCTTTGTGGTTTTTATACAGGACTAGGTTCTTACCAAAAGTCATGGTATTTCAACAGTAAAGCATTAAAAGAGGCAAGTTCAGAGCAATGCAACTTGACCTTTTCATCTTCTCAGCTCTGTAGAACTCCTAAAAGACTAATTTTTGTAAGTCACAAAGTGACTATTACACCATAAAGAGCAGCAGTAAATGTGCTAATATTTTTGTTATTTAAACTGGTTTCTCATATTAAAAAATCCACTTAGAAAGACACTCAAATCCACATAATAATTGAATATCAAGGGAGTCAGGCCAGTCTGCAGGACCCTTTTGTGCCTATTCTGGTTCAATATTCTCTAGTCAGGCATGTCTATCCCTGACTTTCCTGCCAGAGAGAAGTTTTTCATGCATTTCTGTTGAGACGTCACCCTTCAGACCTCTTCAGAATTAGACTATTGCTTTAGAGACACTGAAGTCTCTACCCCAGTTTATATTGTAAACCCCTTCTCACGGTGTTAAAGTCATTATAAATCACTGTCTGTAGCATTCCTGTTGTATTCGATTGGACAACTTCACTAAGGCTGCTGCTGCTGCTCCAGAATAGGGATCACTAGGAGAGCCTGCTGGGAGAGCAGGGATGGGGCATTGCTGCTGGGCTCTGGTGAGACTCCAGACTCTCTCTGATAAGTGTGAATTAAAGACCTGTAATAATGGATTTAAGTGCTAACACAAAAGAGATGAACGTCATCACTCTCTGCACGGGGCTGTGACATGAAGTATGACACATAACAGAGGAGCGGAGGAACTGTGTGAAGAAAAACTGAGAACGTGCAAAATAAGTGAAAGAGATGGGATGTACTGCAATAGGAAACACTCAAACAAGTTTCAGTCCTTAAATCAAAATAATTAATAGTACAAATAGCTGTTACTGCATTGATCTGAAGATGTTAAATGGCTCGCAAACTGAATGTGAGTCAACAGTATCCTGTTGTTAACAAAAAGGCAAGTGTCCCAGTGAGGGTGACAGCAGCAAGAACTACCAAGGGTATCAAAGACATGACCTGTGGGGACAGAGATGAGGAACAGGGCTAGAGAGAGAGAAAATGGAGAGGAGACATGAAATTAGTTTTCAGTTCTCTGTGTGATAGCTGCAAAGAGAAAGTCTATCTTCTTCAACTCTTCTGCTACTGCGATATAATAAAACAGGTTTAGGCAGGTGGGATATGGGATTTAGATATGGGATTAGAAGCCAAGAAAACTTGAGAATGACTGGAATGAATAAATGCCAAAGCAGGATTTTGGGGTTGCTGCTTGTTCTCTTTTCTGAGCCAGTAGAACAGATCATCAGAAATTGCTTCAGGAATTGGTGATCCTACCTTTTGGCAGGAGGATGTCTGATGTGAGCTCCTGAGGTCAGTTCCAGCAGTACTGTCCACAGTATTATAAACTACATAAGATGAGAAGGATTGAGCCTGTGCTACCAACTCTGTGTTAGTGGAGAGAGATGGACACGTGCATATATTTGGGATGTCTCAGTTATTAGAGCTGCACAAGGGCAGGTAATTCAGCTTTCCTATTGATTGTTGCCTGCCTTCCTGTCTGGAGAGGTCTGTTGGTCACCTGGAGAAGCCTGCAGCAGGATTTCTGTACAGTCAGCCTCTGGCCTGGGGTTTATGTTAAAAAACATGGACTTTGCTGGACATGCAGCTAATGCTGAATAGCAAGGCAGACTTCCCAGCTTTGTCCCACACTTGCTAAATTATTTCCTGTGCTCTTCCAGGATCTGTGATGTGAAGCTAATTTCATTATTTACACCATATTGGCTCTGTAGGAAGAACAGACTTTTGTTCTGAGTTTGCACAGTACCCAGTACAATGGAGCTTCACAGCAGGACAACGAACAACAGTAATAATGGCACAGAGGGACTTGCTCCATCACTAAGGAGGCTTTTTCTGTAGTTTTCTAGTGACTCTGTGCATCTCACATACAATGACAGCATAGAGAAAGAGCAATCTCTAAGCAAGCCTATCAGAGTGACAGCTTCTTACTTCTATTCACTGCAGGGCAGTCACATGCCAAATATTAAAAAGAGTGCTTTAAAAATACCAAAATGAGCAATAACATCTGTAAGGCACCAAAAGCAAAGGCAGTAAACAAACCAAAACAAAGCAGAGCACATCAAGGGTGGTAGATTTTAGTGTCTGTTCGCCTTAAGGTGTAAAACATTTCATAGATGATTGACACATAGGATTGATTTAAAATGAAAAGCTTACTTATTTGCATCCATTGAAAACTCTTGGCCATACGCAAGCCTGGGGAAGTTACGTAACTGTCATCCAGAGTTGTGCATTCAAGTAGTCGTCAAGTAAGTTTAGCAAAATGATATTTCTTAATGTTTCTGTGAGTACTTCATAATGCCATAAAAAGGCATCAAGGCTGTTATGCCTCTCTATACTTAAAGAATATAGATTTTTATCTCAGTAGTCTAAACATGGCAACCTGAGTACCCCCAAAAAAAGTCACAATGTATTTTCTTGTAGTTCAGTTCTTGTGGGTTTTTTTTCTCTCCTGGGCTACCTTTTATTTCATTTTACTATCAGTTTGTTTCAATTTCTTCATGCATCATAAGTTTCTTAATTTCAGTTCATTTTAACTTCTTCCCTTGTTTTAGGTTACTCATCTATATATATACGAGGCATTTGAGACTGAATTTTTCTAGTGAGTGTTTGGCTTCTCTTTGGTAGAATGTCAGTGTCTGTGTCTTTTTTAGTCTCCACCACCTCAGTGATATGGAGAGTGTGGGCTCTAAGAGACCAAGGCAATGTCCAGCAAGTCTAAGTGTCAGAAATCAGTAAATCTAGGTGTCACCTCTCCCTCTGTTCCCTCTGGAATCTCAGTCTCAGGATTATTTTGCGTTTAAAAGTCCTTCAGTCTTTTTGGGAGAGTGTCGCATGGAGGAGGTGTAGATGGATCTGCCTCAGAGCACTGGCCAGCCTTTTTTCCCCTCTCTTTCTCTCAGCTGTCATGCTAATTGTGGTGCTGCACTTCCACACAAGAAGGTGTTTGTTCAGATGTGCCACATGTCTGTGTGGTGTTCCCCCAGAGAAAGTGCTTTGTCCTTGTATTGCCTCTGGGAATCCCCCCTGCAGTGCCACCACCTAGCAGTCTGTAGTCCATCTTCTGTCTCCTCTTGTCTGGAAGGCCTGTAGCTGTTGAGCTACTGCATTTTGATGTGGGTCTGTGTAGTGACATAGTGCTTCCAGATATACTATGAGCTTCTTGAAAATCACATGCTGCTCACTCATGTTGTGTCTTACACATGGAAATGTATAACTGAACTCCTTCCTCACTGCAGACACGGTGGGCAGTTTAGGGCATAGTGAGGTGTTGCAGATGCTTTCCCTCAGCCAACAGAAGGGTTATGTGTTTTGCATCCTCATAAAGTCTCAAATCCAGGAGTACCCTAAGTAGCAAGTTGATAACATTTATTGGAGTTGCTTTCACTGGTTTAGATGGTTTGCTGAATCCAGGCCCAAAGGAAATTAAATACTCCAAACACTGAAGCAGGGCTGAAGATGAGAATTTACTTGTGTAAATCTGGGTGTTGTTTTGGGCAATGCTTGTTTTATGTTCAGGTCTAATTTACATTTAGCAGATGAATGCTGGATGAATTTTCTAATGGGGAAAAAACGTACTGTTTCAAGTGAGCAAAACCAGACAAGAAACATACCTTTGAGCTAGCCTGTCAAGCTTCAGGTAAACATTTCTTGCATCTAACAACTTTATATTGTACAAGCAGAGTTTGTGAAGAGCAAAGACAGGCAATTTGGTAAATCTCTTGTATATAAAATACAGTTTGTGTGGCTAAGGCAAGAAATATGCTTTAATCTAATAATGAATTTCTTTCTGTATAAAGACCATTCTAAAACTTTTATTTTCTAAACTTTCAGGTTAGTTATATCAAAATATATTACAAAAAGTTTATTTAAACTTCATCTATTTCCTCACTATCTTCTGCATCTCCTCTGGTATAATTAAAGTACAAATTAATTAAGCTTTAAGTGCAGGGAGTAACTGTAATAGCAGTTGAATTTAAAAAGTAGTGGAAAGAAACGAAGTTGTATGTCAAATCTCTTTAGATCTTAAGTTAACAATATTGAAAATCCTGTAGGTCACATTTACTTCTGTAAAATTACCATGCAGAAACATCAGTAGGCAAAATACAATCTGCATAATTGAAGCAAGTTAAATGATATGAAGAATGCCTTGAACAAATAGCTATGAGGGACATGTACTTATACATAACCATTAGTGTAACTCTGTAAGTCTACTTAGACTTAATTACAGTGCTGCAGAACTCCGCACAGAAGCTGTGAGATGTGAAAAGAGACATTTTGCATATTGCTGTAGGGATCATTGTATTTATGCAAGACACTGACATGGCTTTACTCTGAAGGGCTAATTGAAACAATTGGGTTTGACTACACTGGCAATATGGAAACTGAGCAAGCAGAACAATGGCAAGTGCCGTAGGACTGCTCAGCAATCAGAGCTGTCATCTGGTCTGATTTGCACATGTCATATCAAAAGCATTCTGGCATCTTACTCCAAACTTTTAATTTGATGAAACGCACACACACCCAACCTCAAATCTCATCAGAATATTTTAATTTTGCCACAAATAAAACATTGCACAATCCTGTCACCAAGCCTGGAAAAAAGCAATGATAAACTGTTGCTACCCCAAGTCACCTAGCCGGGAAAGAGTTAGAGCTTGACATTGGTATCACTTAGATTAACATTAATCTTAAGAGATTTTGTGACAGTTACTGGTGTTAGTCTGGTGAAGATCTGGTCTGGTACCAAAATTAGGGCTACGGTTTATCAAACCCACTAAAGACAGGGTAGTATGGCAAATAGTGGAGTAAAGAGATAATTTTGTGAAGTTAACTGTGAAACATAAAAGGTTCTCTCCATGCTGTATTTTTCCAAATGCAGTAATTGCTAAATAGACTCATTTTCCAAAGGCAATAGCAAGGCTTCCAACAGTCTCCCCCCGTACTGCTCTGTGTGAGTTAGGCTGTTACAGAGTGGGTGGAGGGCTGACTGGATGGACATGCTCAGAGGGTTGTTAGTGGGGCGTACTCTGCTCGGAGGCCCATGACAAGGGTACCACAGGGGCACCTGCTGACCCTGTCCTTTGCAGCATCTGTCAATCACCTGGAGCAGGCCACAGAGTGCAGGCTCGACAGGTTTCCAGTGAGGAGAACAGAAGACATGTGATGTCTCGCAGCTGGGAAGGAAGAACCCGGAGCAGTGACGAAGGCTGGGACTGCCTGGCTGGGCAGAAGTTCTGCTGAAGAGCCCTGGGGGTGCCATCAGACAGCAAGCTGGGCACGAGCCTACAGTGTGCCCTGGCAGCAGAGAGGGACAACACCATCTTGGGCAGTGCAAACCACGGCAGAGCTGACAGGTTGAAGGAAGAGCTTGGCGCCTGTGAGATAACATTGTGAAATTTCTTCACAGAGTGATAGAAAAACGTGCTTTAAAAAAAGATTATTAGGGTAGAAGAAGAAGCCGTAACTGTGAAGTCCTGGGAGGTGAAATAAACTCACTTTGTACAAAATGATTAAGCACCTCAAGAAGATGAAGAGCATATTTCATAGCAAAAAACACATGTCAACAATTACCTCTACACCAAACTGAAAATTTACATTATACTGGATACCTGACTTTTTATCAAGAGGGGAAGGAAAGGACTGAATTTTTTTTTCACTACATTATGATAAGAATTCTGACTTTTCAGTCTGAAGGAATATTAGTGATTTGGAAGGAAAACATTCTGAGAGAGCACTAAGATGGAGTTGTCTCTAAAAGCTGAGATCAAGTTTTCTTAATCTAGAAAGAACCAAGAAACAGACAAAGAAGAAATTAAAGCCTTTTATGTTGGATAACCACATCTGAAATATTTTAAAAGACATTTTAAACAAATGTTCTCCACTGCCTGTTATAAATCCTCTGTCTAGGTGGATTGTAAAATCTTCCTGTGATTGCTAGATTGGAAAATAATATGAATAATGCCAAGACACTGAGTGATGTTAAGTTTTAATCATAAACCAATATCAGCACTGTAATAAATTTTAAAAGGATAGTATTTGATTTCTATATCTTATTTCATTGTACTACTATAAGAAATGATGTTATTTAACGAGAAGTACTTTATGAAGAGCGTGAATTCAGCACTGTAAGTCCTGTAGTGCCAGTATTGGATTAGAGCACATCACCACATCAGATAGATGGCTGTTCCACAGGCAAGGCCCAGTTTTTGTGGCGAGCTTCTCCCAAGTGTAGTGAGGAGAAGCCATGTGCCGAAGAACTTTGTGTAAGAGAGGCAAAGCTGAAAGAGGTAGTGAAGTGTATTGCTAACAAATGATACTGTCAAATATAATTTCTTCATGCATGTACAGGTGCACACCGTGTACTAATATTTCTGGAGTTTCTGACTGGAGAGTTCTAAATGCTCCTGGTTTTTGGTAGTACTTGTCATAGTCCCAAGCCTGAATGTTTAATCTTTCCAGGTATTTTTAAGACCTTTCAAGTATTAATCCATGTTTCCTGCCAGGTGAGTTTTTGGCAAGTGTGCATAGTGCTTGCAGGTTTTTTTACGAAGTTTTCCAAAGATTAGTTACACAATGAAGCACAAGTTTTATAGGCTCCTAATTAGATCTCACATATGTTTGCAATTTGGGAGGCTGCAAATGGCTACTGGGAAGTCCTGGCTGTTGTTTGTTTCTTTCCATCTAGAGGAAACAAATTCACTCAAGAATAAATTCCATGGATTTTAGGAGACTTGGAAAAGCAATTAATGTGTTCTGATTTATTTATTATACTTGTCAGGCATTTATGCAATGTGAAATCAGATCAGTGTGGTGTACGTCAGATCTGGGTTGCACGCTCTAGTTACGCAAAGTTATTTGCTCCACACATACAACCAAAGCATTCAAGTACCGCTCTGACTGTAGGAGCAGACAAAACTGAGCAGGCTTGATTTTATCTGTGGCTCTATAAAAAAAGTATTCCTGGGCTGTATGTCTGCAAATAAAATCATATTTCAAGTTAAGGTTTGCATCCAGCTTTTTATGGTAACCCTAAATTCTTCACCTCGCTCTGGTCACTGCAGTGATCTGCAGAGGTTTTCCCAGTGGTACTCAGTATATCAGAGTCTGCTTGCCAGAACCCACTGGAACTGGAAACTTGGTGCTTTACGGGGCTGCAGCAGCCTCAGGAAAGGTTTTCTTTGAAGCACTTGAGCTTTTCCCATTGTTCAGAGTGAAGTAATGTACAGATATATGGAACAAGGGAGAATTTTTCAATCTTTCTTGGTTTTGATCAGAGAAAGTTGTTTTGTGAAATGTTAAAAGTCAAGCTCTTCTATTTTACAGGTAATCATTTATATATATATTTATTATTGTTTTCCAAAAAGCTTAGATTATTTCTCCAAATAGAGTTTAATAGGATGAATACAGATTTTCATCAGGATGTTTTCTGTACAAACTCAACCCATTTAGCTCTAAATCAGTCCTCCAAAAATATATAATTGCTCTTTTATACTCAGATAGAGGTTATTTGCTCACAGTTACACTAAAGATCATCAGTAACTGATGCCATAGAGGTTCAGTTACGATGTAAGTGTAAAGCGTCACTAGCAAAATTCACAAACTAATCTTTATGGGGCACACCAGCATTTCAAAGTTTTAAAACAATACGTTAGAATATGAGTCACCAAGCTTACCCTGAAGCCCCATCCTGCTAAAGTATATGAGGATGTTTAAAAATCTGACTGGCCATGGCCCTGAGCATCCTGCTTTGAGCAGGGTGGCTGGATTTGCCAGTCTCTGGAGGTGTCTTCCAATGTCAGCTGCTCTTTGATTCTGCAGATTCTCAAAACCTGTCCTTCTGGTGCCATTCTCTCCTTGTCAGAAAGGTCTCGTGGCAAGTTATATAAATTTGAATTACAGGAAAGCCTCTACTTAACATATTTTCTGCAAATGACTTGAACTGAATTTTAAGTTTCTTTTTGAGGATATGCTATAGCTATCTATGTAGTGGTTTTGTTAATTAAAGCAAATAATCTTCCATGAAGGTTCTTGAGCTGCAGTCATCTTAAAGAGAATATTATATATGCAGTAGCATCCAAGTGATCTTGCCAAAGCTAGACAGCAGTTTCTCTTGCTGATGGAGCACTCCATCATGAGAACAAGGAGACAGATTCTGCACTGCTTTACACCTGGCAGAACTCCATTGACTTCATTAGATGGATTTATCCTGAGTGTCATAGATTTTCAAATGTTATAGGAATATGACACAGATGTGAAAAATGAAAATACAAAAAGCTACTACCCTTGGCCCTCTAAAAACAAAGTGATAATGCTAGGGATTTATATTCCAAATGTAGGAGACTGAATTTACTAAATTAACCCCAAGCTTGGATTAGGATAGTAAGAATTTCGGAACTGTTTTGGAGTGACAATAGTTTTGAAATTACTTGCAAGAAAGAATTTTTTAATTACATTTTGAGCAAGTACAGTTTGTCTCCTATCAGAGAGGATACTAATTTATTGTAGTTTTGTTCAGTTTCCCAATAGACCCAAAAAGAAACCTAATAAAACCTAGGGTAGAAAGTTTGAACAACTTTCTTGACCTCTCCAGCACTAGCATAACCTGCATTGCCTCAGTGCCATGTGCTCTGCTTGACAGGCTGTCAGCAGCTTCAGCAGGACAATGTGCTTTTGGAAGTTCCAGCACTTGTCTGCTGGGTGCTGGTGCCAGCAGCCAGTCCTGGGGAGTAGCTGAAGTGCTGGTTCTTTGTGATGTCTGACACAATGTGATATGTGCCTGTAGGTCCACAAATTCATGATCCTCAAATGTCCTTCTTTCCACTTTGATCCAGGGAAAAGAGACAAAGTAGAAATGAGAGAATAGACACATAGGGAAAAATAGCAGATGCAGAAAAAGTAGGAAAAAAAGGTCAAATGGTTATCCAGAGAAGAAGCAGACAGCTACGAAGAGCCTGAGGAAAAGGGGCTTGCAAAGAATTTTTGTTTCAGGATATTTTTACAAGTTTATTGTTAGTCTGCTTTTCCTGTTGAGAAGTGGTGTATCTTTTCACACTGCGTGCATACATCCCCTCTTCTGTAAGAACTGTTGAATTACTTGACCAGTGTACAGTTGCAATCCCTAGGTTTCATCAACATGAATGACAGTGCAGGAAGGCAAAATCTCTTTCTTTTTGGGAGTGGAGGGGAAGATGTAGCACAGACACATTCTATATTATATTGCAAAGAAAGGTACTGAGTACCTAAACTTTAGAAAAGCTTCAGAAAGGGCTTATACACCAGCCTAAGAACTATGAAATCCAGGTAAGTAGAAAACAAGGTTTCGTTAGTTCTGAAAATTTTGGATTGCCATTTTAGACAAAAATTGACTGGAGAATGAGAAAGACTGTAAGAGCTAGTTCACTAGCTAAAAGCTATTTTCAATTAACTTTAGCTTTGTTAAATTTAGAACTAGGCTTCCAAATGGCTCTCTGATGGGGTGAACATAAGAGCTGAAATGAATGGAAAGCTAGTGAACTGAGCCTTCCCTTTGAGAAAATTTTGCAAAATTCCAGGACTAGTTATATAAGTAAATCTTGCCATTCCTCATCAGGAAGTAGTTTGGGTATAGGATAATAATAATAGTAAGTCAAAGTAGATGCATTAAAGGAGAATGACACCTACAGTAAAAAGAAGTAACCCATTGCTGACCCAGCCTGGAACATGGATATATAGGAATAGGACAAGGGGAGTGGCTTTAGCCTGCCACAGGGCCGGTTCAGGTTAGATACTGGGAAGAAACTCCTTACTGTGAGGGTGATGAGGCCCTGGTACGGGCTGCCCGGAGAAGCTGTGGATGCCCCATCCCTGGAGGTTCAAGGCCAGGCAGGATGGGGCTTTGAGTCACCTTGGTCTAGTGGAAGATGTCCATGCCCACAGCAGGAGGATTGGAACAGGATGATCTTTAAGGTCCCTTCCAAACCAAACCATTCTATGATTCTATGAAATATAGAAAGGTAGATTTAAAGACCATTATAAGGAAAAAGGAGAGAAAAAAGAACTAAAAAAATAGGATTCTCTGAGTAGGCTGTTCCAAAAAATAAATGTGTACTTCTGAGGGTTTGGGGTCTGTGCATGAGAAAAGTGCAACTTTGTTAGAGACTGGAATTTTACTGGCTTATTCACCTTACACCAAGGAATTTTTTAACTCATAGTTGCAGTTTCCATGGGAAAGCTGATGCTTTGAAATGCAGCTTCGATATCTTCCATTTTTAACACCCAAGACATTTTGTGAATGTAGCCCCTGTTCTCTAGTTGAAATGCTTTGTGAAAATAGCATGTTCCTTCCCTAGCCAAGTAACTTGAAATTATCTTCAACTTTTAAGGGATACAGACTGAGCCTTACGGAAATGATTGATGAACATCACCTCCCACGATTTTCTATAAATATTTTTTTCCATTTAACGTAATTTTGATTGTCATATTTATTTTAATGTCAAGGCTCATATAATCATGTATTCCTTATCTTACATTTGACTGAAAGCAGACAAAGAGAGAAAGCATCCAGACAAGACTACACAGAATTTCTTACATATTTTTCTTATAGGGGCCAATTGTCCTCAGCTTGTTTATACTGGCATAGCCACACTGACCTCAGGGGAACTGAGTATATTCAGCCAAAGTGAAAATCTGGTCTGTGAAATTCCCTCTTTCTCTCTCTTGTGGCTGTGCAAACTATTTATTTTATTACAGCATGCTCATTTTTCTTATGTGGAATTCAAAAGGCTTTATCACTTTCTTCTGAAACATCCCATCTTAAGATTTTTAGACTTTTTAGAATAGTACTTGCAACACTAAAACCTTTTACCTTATTAGATCGATATAAGGAATAAATATTATCCAACAGCCCTCTTTTTTTCTACTTTCACAGGCTATTTGAAACACTTGACAAAGTCCTTATAACCACTCTGTATGTCCACCATAACTTTATGGACTATATGGTGTGAAAAATACATTCTTATTAAGACTTGATCATGTAATGGCAAACCTGACTGCTGTGGAATTTACAGTATGTCTCACAGCTATTTAAAATGGAAAACCAGAAATATTTTATTTCACGTTATGTGGGATGTTGTGTAGAAAGTTTGTCTAAGCAGAAGTAATTTAGAACTCACTGTAAAACCAATTTCTTTCACAGTAGCCAGCATTCCAAAACCAAATACATTGCAGTTGTAGAAAATGACAATATATTTTGCGTCATGCATCATTAACAAAATTGCCTGTTTATCTCTTCTACTAGACTCCACATTGTGGGTGCTAACTGTAAGAACAAGAACAGGGGTACAGAGAGAGATTTAGGCATTATGTGGTGAGTGCAAACCTAAAGGTTGGAAAAACTATGTTTTGACTGTTATGCTGAGTATTGTTGATATCTCCGTTAAGAAAATAATTGAATCAAATTTTTTGCTGAGGTATTTTGTCAAGGGAGCAACAACATAAAAAATTACTAATTTGGATGATTGTAGAACTCTGTCCATGCTTCTCCCTCAGCAATCTTAAATTCTGACCCTGTGCATGATGAAAGTGAATTGGTATTGAAGAAGGTGATATAGGGTAAAGATTGTAAACTTTATTTATTTTTTAACTATTGCAGCAGATGAAAGTAGATGTAATCACTGTGCCCTACAGCATATCCTCAGAACATCACAGTACCTTGAGTCTATGCTTTAGAATAATGCCTATAAAAGAAGACCAATCACAAAGCAGCACATTTCACAAGACTTAGAAACAGTTGAAGAGTGTTTTTTCACTTAGTTATGTCTGGCATTCCAAGTGACTGGAAAAATTTTCAGAATGTAATTTGTTATCTCTACACTCTTGCTTTAAGCCACAGTGACAGTGCTTTATTTTGAAAACTGGGAATAATACCAATGCTAAAAGCATGCTCTTACTTTGATTAAACTACATTTTTATTAAGGCAAACTTTAGAAATATGATAGTTGAGGCTGAACTGATTTCAACTTACTTGTACAGTTTATGTTGCCATTCATTATTGTATTACTTTTGGACTGGGACTTTCAAACAGACCAAAGGGAGTTAAGTGTCAAAATCTGACTGAAACTTAGTGGGAAATGGACATTTACTTACCTGGGACCCCTTAGAAATTCCTGGCTATAAACTTGCCGGCTTGCTCAGTTTTTATTACTTATAAATACAGGTGATGCTTGTCAATGTTTAAGGCAGAAAAGGATGGTTCACTGCCCTCCCTCCACGCAGGAGCATAAACCAGCCAGATCAAATCAGGTATGGAGTGTCTGTAAGCTGCTGCTGGGACCACATGGGCACACGCTCAACTGCCCTCCCTGGTGTAAAAGGAAAGTCAGTGCCTATTCTGAGATACTCTGATTGTACCTAACCATTCTTGCAAAGCTAAAACAAGCCTATTTGCTGTCAGTTCCCTGTGGTGAAGCCCTGGCACAGAAGAGCAACTGAAGCAAAGCATCTGCAGGATGTCGGCTTGTCTGCACCCTCGTGCAGGGATAGCTGCAAATCCAGTGGCCAGCAGCCCCTCCTGCCTCATGCTGAGCTGCTGTGGGAGCACAAAGTGATGCTAGTGGCTCTGGAAGAGGGATAGTGCATCTCACAGAGGGCTGAAGTGGGTTCTGGCCTGGTTGTGCGTAGAGCAGATGCATGGGATAGGGGATTAAGTAGCTGGAGGGCATGCTGAGGTTGTCCCAGGTGTTTGGGGAATGCTGTCACTCCCAAGAGTGTCACCAGCTGCTTGCAGTTTGAGCAGTTCTGGGGGTCCCCTTACTAAAGAACAAAGCTGTGAATGGGTGTCCTCTGGAGCTAAAGGTGCTAATCTAGAGGAGAAGGCACCTGAGGACCAGGACCTTGGAGAACGTGCCTACATCATTATTTGTGGGCTGTTGTAGCAGTGTTTTCTCATGTTAATGATGTTGGTATTGGTCCCAGGGTGCTTGCCTGTCTAGTTTTCAAAAGAGAATCATAAAAATTACAATTACAAATATTGGAGGCTGAGCTACCCGCTAGAGGAACAAAGCCACTGGCAGAGGATTCATTCTGGAAGTCAGATTTCTTGACCTCTGAAATCAGTGTGTATATTTAAATGTTCGATAAACTGTTTCATCATCAGTGTTCTGTAGACTGAACCTGTTAATGTGTTTAAGAGTAACTTGTTAAGTAGCTTGTACAAATCAGGAGTTTCATGTTGTGTGCTGCTAAATTAACCCTCTAGGAAACTCCAAATACTATCATGGCTTTGAATGATAACCTAGATGTTTGCACATGTTTTTTTCTGGCTATATGAGACCATTTTCTCCCCTAACAATCCCACTGTCCTAGTACCCAGTTCCCTGGCAGATTTCCTTCTTTGTTTTCTGAAATATAAATGAGGGTATGAATTATGTCAAGATTTATTTTCTTGTTCACGGTCTGTGTTGGAGGTGTGGGGTAATCAGATGAAAAGATGGTGGATTTCATGCTGTTGCTCAACTTTGTAATTATCTGCTCATAAGTTAAAAAAAAGTCCTTCTGAATGTTACAATTCCTCCCCCCTCACCCCCACGGAAAGATCATGACACTTCAAAATAACACGATCTTGTCACATTTTCAGTGAGAAAAATACTACTATGTTTCAAATTTTTTTGGCATTTTGATATGTTGTGTCAGGGTGTATCAGTCATATCCTCGGCACATACACCAGTGTGATTGACAGGACTGGAGGAGACACAGCAGTTCCAGCTGTTCTCTTTCTGAGTAAGATATATTCAAAGAGATAGGATGCTCCTGCTTCTCATGTTTTTAAATGAGGCTTACCTCTCCATGCATAACCCACGCTTTCACATCTTGCTCACCTTGGCTGTCACTAAAGCCACTCAGCCACATCCATTCCCTAATCATGCCATCGCCAGTGTTTCCTGATACACAGGAGCTAACCACTTGGAATCTTGTTGTCCGTGGGTGGGATGGTTGCTGAAAAAACTTGCCATCGCATGGGAATGTTGGGTAAAAATATCCCAACCTAGCCAGACAAGAGGGCTGGAGTGAAGAAACAGCCAGCCTGTGCATCCATCTGCACTTTGGCATAGCAAATGGGATGGTTTTGCTTTCCACTTTCGGGGTCCATGATACTTTCAAAACCAGTTATGCTGTGGTGTGCCTGGAGGAGAGGCGCTCCCCTGACTTAAACTTGTCCCTGTTGGCTGCTCCAGACACTTTTTTGAAGTGTGACCTGGAGACGAAGTCCTAAAATATGAGGGAGTAGCCTCATGGGGCTGATTTCGTCAAGTTTAACAGGCATCTAGCGTTATCATCCCGTGCAAGGCACCTGTCCTTTTCCTCCTGCACCCGGGAAGATTCAAAGCAGGCCCTGACCCTCAGGGTCTTCAGGCTTTCCTAGAGTTGGTTTTGTTAGTGAAAGTCAGTTTCCGCCCATTTTGCACCTCGCTTAACTCGGGAAAGTGGTGTTCCGGGCAGGCTCGGGCTCGGGGCGGGACCGCGTTCAGCCTCTGCCGCCACTCCCGCAGGGCTTTGTTTGAGGTGAAAAGACTGAGAAGAAGGAGTTTAGCAGCAGCTTTCGGTGCTGAGGTGGTGAGGGCTGGGCTGGACTGGTGTTCCAGTGTGGGAAGACGGTGGCTGCCGGCATGTAAGGCTGGGCAGGGAGTCCTGTGTGCGAAAATGGCGGCTGCCGGCGTGTGGGGCTGGGCTGGGCTGAGCCAGATTCGTGTTCCCGTGTGGGAAAATGGCGGCTGCCGCCGTGTGGGGTTGGGGTGGTGTTCCCGTGCGGGAAAATGGCGGCTGCCGCCGTGTGGGGCTGGGCTGCGCTGCTGGGTCTCTCAGGAGGCTTGGCTTGTGGTACAGAGAAAAGGAAAAAGTGTATTTGGTTTGCTTGAAAGCAGGTCGTCTGGAAAACTGTTAGTATGTGTCAAGAATTTGACGTTAGTTCTTTGACTTCTGAGTTTGTGTGAAAGGAGATTTTTTTCCCCTCTTATTTTCCCCCAGCCACGTAGCTTTAGAGGTTGAGATTCTGTGTGCAAACGCAAATCCACTAAAATACTCTGAGTTTGAGTTATAGTCAAATGAATTTCCTGAGCTTTCTCTTCCAACAGAATTTGAAGAAGGGGGTCTGGAAAAGTCAAACACCTGGATGCAGGCTGTAGGTGGTGTTTGGAGAGTGGAAAAGGCCAATTTCTGTACGGGCTTTGTTGATTGAAATAGAGCTCCAGTGATTTGTATCCACTGAGGACTTGGCATGATATGGTGAGAGGTAAAACACATGCTTTAACCTGAAATCCTTTTGAAATATTTTCCCTTCCCTGTTCAGTTTTCTTGCAACCATTTTTTTTTTTGTCCATGAAAAGAAGTCACTTCTGAAAAGCTCTCTTTTTCGAATGTGCCCCTCTCTATGGCATAGATGTTAAGTAATATCTTTAATATCTTGGCAGTTTCACGTTGTGTAGAATATTGAAGACCAAATGAACATCAACCGAGAAACAAAATGTAAATGAATGTATTACTTTCTGCTAATTAAACTCATTTGGAGTGCCTGATCAATGGGGTATTAGCAGAAGTCATTGAGAGAGCAGAAGTGGGTTTCAGATGTTGTGCTTCACTGGAATGGGAAGGAAAAACACTCTAAATTCCATTTTTCTTTACTATCTTGTCATTTGTTTAACAATGTGGAAGATGTTTGGTTGGGATGAATGGCACTTGTCAGTTGAATTTTTCATCTAGACACTTTTCAATTAAGTTGGTGTTCAGGGTTTTGAGTCATATTTTGCCCATCTTATGAAATACTGCCACTCATACCACCTATAATAAAAAAATCTCATACAGTGGTATAATTGTTCTGTGCTTGATCTGACCATTAACCTTTCATACTTTTTACAAAATGATGATGAAATGCTAATTTTTTTTCCTTGATTATAGGCAAGGATCAGTGAGTGCTTTGCAGCAGTCATGTAAGGTACTGGGATTTGGGTTATATTGGCGTGCCCACGGTGGTAGCTCTCCAGAACCTGTTCTGGATTCTTCCACTGAAACCCTGGGATATAAAATCAAATTCAGGGTTGGTCTGGAGATCTGGCAACTAAATGTGCTGTTTTAAGACACAATTAAAGAGTTATAAGACCCACTTCATGAAATTGCTTTGGCATTTGGTTAAATTGAGGCTATTTGGAATGATTCAAAACTAGGTTAAAGCCAATAGTGCTTTCAAGTGCTAATTCAGCGGGACTTCAGAATGTTCTGAAGCTTGTGTAGCAAAGCAGCTTTTCTGAATTCTAAGTGAATTAAGATGCAACAGGTATAAAAACCTCTTATAAGTGACAAACCAAGACTCAGAGTCTGTCTGGGTAAGAGATGCAAACCATGCGTTTACATGGTGGAATCTGCCTTGTTTGCAAAGGAGTAAGTACAGAGTAAAAAATAACGGCAAGAAACATAAATTCTTAAATAGTGGTCATTGTCTTTACAGTGTGTGTGTGAAGCTCCATCCCCTTACTTCTCTCCAGGATAACAGCACGCCTGACTTTGAGAGTCTTCCAAATATTTTTTGTCTCTGGTGTACATGACTGGACTTAGTCCCCTTGCTCAAGGAATGCTGGTTATGTGACTGAATTCTGTGCAGTTTGTCTTCTTTTCAGGCGACGAGAGAGCTCCATTCTCCCTGCACTTCCAGCCTGAGCCCTGTCCTGTGAACCGGAGAGGTGTTGTGAGCATGGCCACCAGGTTCTGGAGGTACTTTGCAGTTATCTGTACCGGTAACCTGCTTAATGACAGCTGCTACCAGATGGATGTGCCTGTGCATGTTGACATGTAACATGTAGGAGCTGTTTTGTCCTTCAATGGTGAGCAAATATCAGCTGATCCTCTTTTCTTGTCGAGAACAATAGTAAAAGTTGGATCACAATGTAGTGTCTGGATTGAAACAGGCTCTGGCTTATCAAAGCTTGAGGAAAAACAGCAAAGAATTAAAACACTTTTATACGAAAACAATGAGAAAAATCTCTGTGGGAAAGGTAATTACCATACAGAGCCAGGATCTCACAAGTTAACAAATCTGACCCACAGAACCTTTGTGCAGTGGTCAGGAACCATTTATCTCCTTTGCAAAGAATAATGATTTCCACTCCTCAAATTCAATCTTTGTATGAGTTTTCACTCCCAATATGAGTGAATTTTTTTTGTTGTTTTTAAAAGCATGTGCTCTATATAGAGTCCCAGTGGAGGTAGAAAAAGAGTTGTCAAGTTCATGAGGTAAATCTCATATAGGAAATACAAGCAGTGGTCTCCTCTAGCTACACTGAAGTAAGAACTATGTATATTCAATCTTTGACAAGATATTTGCTGGGAATTAGCTTTATCCATATAGGATCAGCTGGTGAATGTGAAAGCTGTATTTCTGAGGCTGGGCTTTTGTCCATGCCTTTGGGGATGTGATTGCTTGTACAAGGCGATTCAGTAGCACTAACAGAAACCTAGTCTCAGAAGCAGTACGGCTTCCACATTCAAAATGCTTATCTGCATTGCTGTCAGCTCCATTGTACTTTGGGTGTTCTCCACATTGTCATTATTTGCTCAAAACTCCCACTGCATCACATGAATATCACGTTATGGACAGGGATGTTGGATTTCTGGCATCAAAAGCAAATATGAGATGAGATCACGTAGGTGGAGGTTGTCATGATTTATTTCTTGTGTGTGATGCAAAAACATCATCATGCTTGATAAAACAACAAATGAAGTAATTTTATTTTTCTTACACCTGCAGTGATTTTCTAAAGGCTGTTTTGTACATAATTTTATTTTTTTTAGTTCAGGTCTTGACCTTCCGAATATTTATGCTTGTTGAACAACTGCTTGTCTAGATGATTTTAGTGGGAAAATTACCATACGATCAAGTATTCTTTTAGAAAGCAATCTCTTGTGTACTTCACAGTTTAAGAGTAAGGCTTTGTGATGCAAAAAAGACCATTTAATATCATAATCTCTAACTGAGAAATTATTAACTAATTATTAACTTTCAGTATGAAAGAAAACAACCTTCAAGTATAACTTCTACCTCAGGAAATAAAGAACTTGTGGAATAATTGTTTTGAATTTTCTGGGTTTATTTCATCCTTGGTTCTTCCATATTTTTAGGTAAACTGTCATTTTTAGTGGCATGGAAACTTTCTCTTATTGGTTTGTTTGAAAAAATAAATCTGTATTTAGGAAAAACAAGTGATGTTACTTGGGAGACAGGAAATAGAAATAAGTATTATTTTGATTTGTCTCTACTTGAGAGCTTTTAAAGTAAAAGGAAACCATGTAAAGATAATTCATAGTTGGATATTTAAGACTGGAAATTATTGGACGGAAGTGAAGTAGACTGAGATGATGGTTTAGCGGGCAGAGGGTTCCTTAGCTTTTGTTACTTAAAGGCCTTGAAAGCATGGAACTGAGAGAAATGCATGAGAGAATAATTTTTGTGGTACTTTTTCCCTTTTCTTTTTTCTTTCCCCTTTTCTGGACTGTAATTGCAAATGTAATCTCGTCAGTTTTTTGACACAGTTTTTGTCGCTTTTGTTTTAAAAGTTTTGAAGGCCAGAAACTTCACTGGACAATGTTGGCCCAGCTATGGTACAGTATTTTCTAGATGTGCCTGTAGAATAGTCTGGGTAGAATAATCTCAGGGGAAACATGCAGCTCATTGTCCTCGTAAACTTTCCAGATTCTCTGCTCAAGCAATGCTGTAGCTGTCAGCAAGGTACCCCTTGTCTGTAAAAATGCAGTAGAAAACTGCCACACGTAACAAGACATAGCAAAGCAACAGACTTCACATGGATTTACTAAATGTAAATCCTGAAAATCATTTTCTTGAGAGACTGGGGGAGCTGATAATGCAGAGCAGTTTTGAGAACCTTTTCATCCTGCTGGTTGCAAACCATCCTGATTTAAGGCAGGCTCAGGCCAGCAGTGTTTGTGTGAGTAGGATTTAACTTAGTTGTTACTAGAGTATCATCTGCTGTATCGGTGAGCTTTGTGCCTGGCAAACTGTACCAAATCTGCCATGCTTGGGACACAAAAGCAGGTTCATGACCTGGGGGACAAGGGATTATGTGAGTGAGGGTTGTTAGGCTGTATGGCTACAGACTGTCTCAGAACAGAAGGATACTACCACACTCACCTCTTTGAATAGGCAGAGGAAATGACATAACCAGGTAATCCCTATTTTTCTACTGTTCAAACATTTTCTGATGCATCAGGAAGAGAAACGTGTTTTATTTACAACTCAATTCTTACAATGTTAATGTTTATCCGGTAGTTAGAGGACTTATCTACGCTACTTTGTTCATTGAAACCCCACTTCAGGCAGGTTCTGTATGTCAAAGGAATGGTTTATATCATCCTCCTCTTACTTAGTAACTTCACTGCGAGGGATCTGGGTGCCAGACAGCTGCCTGAGCTGGCAAACTGAAGGGAGCTTGGTTTGTGCCAGAGGCTGGCTGGCTGCTCGGCCGAGGAGGCTGCTTGTGGCTCCTGCCCAGCCGTTCCTCTTGAGAGAGCAGGCAGGAGACCTGCGTGTCTGGGGGTATTTGTGTGCATCCTCTGCAGCTGTCTCTATGCTGGCTTTGCTGGGGCAGTCTGTCTGGACCATGTGTTCTCTCCTGGCAGTGGGAAGGTAAAAAGGAACATCCCAGCCTGCCCCAGGAAGCACAGAAACGTAAACAGGGGCTCAGTGCTAGGGACAGCTGGCTACCTGGAAGAATGGGGGTCATAGTCCAGAAGAACCTCTTCATCTGGAGAAAAAGGTAGAAATCGTATGCCTTAGATGAGAGGGGAAGGAACCACCAGAGAAATGGAAGGATGCATTGGTGCCACCTTCCTCAAAATTACCATTGGTCTCTTGTTGAGTCCTTTTCCCATCAAATTTAGGGGTTTGCCCTCATGCAATCTTGATCATATCTTCTAGATTTTTAAATTTTCTTGCTTTCAGACATTTCCTTCTTCCTCCCAGGAGTTGCTCTCTGGTCACTTCTTCAAGTCTGCATATTACCTACGTTTCTGAAGGGTGTTGCTCAGATTTTATTATCTCTTTTTCAAATAGTCCAGGAGTATGAAGACAAAAGCCAGAATTCCTAATAAATAAAAAATGCATGATTTTGAATAATGCAAACATATTCTGCAATAAAATGGTGCAGATGAACCTATTTGATCACAGCGTGCCTTTGGCAAAAGTATTTGTGAGACTAAACCCAGAAAAGTTATTTAATGTTCTCTAACCTGTCAGTCCCACAATGCCAAGAAGTAACAGGGTTTTACTGCACTACTCACATGTGCTGATTTCAAAGCTGGTGTCGCAGAGGTCAGTAGAGAGAAAAAAATACTGCGGTGTGCAATAACCCAAGAGGTTAACTGTCACTTATCAAGGAATGAGAGGATCAGTAGAAATCCAAAATACTTTAGTTTAAACCTCGATTCTACCTCCTTACTGGAGGCAGAGCAAAGTTCTTCTGTCAACAGAACGTTTGTCAGAGCCAAAATGATTTATCACAGATTTGACTCTTCCTTTCCTCTCAGTTGAAGTTGTCTGGTGGTAAATCTTTCTGGGTGAAACATTTAAGTTAATGCTTAGAAAACTTTTATTCAAAACTTTTTCACTGAGAACTCATTTAAAATAATATGACGAAATTTTATTATCCGTTTTTTTTATTCCCTGGGGAGAGTTGATACAGTATTTAGTTCTGAATTTTTAAAGAATAGGTTGTTTCACTTTAAATCTCATGTTGTCTTGCCCTCATCACCTCCCTGCAATTTCCTTGCATGTATCTGCTAAACGTAAGGGAATCTCATTGTTTTTGAAATTAAACAAGATTTGTTTTTCAGCAAGCTCTGCTCATCTGGATGAAAAAACAGAACATGACAATGAAGGATCTGTTAACTGCTTTGTTCCAAACAGAGCTTCCTGCCTCCAAATAATAGTACTTCATTTGTAAGCAGGTTTTAAACAAGGTTCTGTATAAATTAAACCTCATGGAGCTGGGACCAATTTGTTCCCTTTAATATGATTTACTTTGTAAATTGGAGAGAGATCGGAGCAGTGACCACATACTGGTTAAGAAATATGGAAAAGACTATGCCTGTAATGGAGAACTCTGTTGTTTTACTGGGATTGCTGTTCTTTGAATTATATTCTGCCCTTTAAAATACACTACTTTAGTTAAACAAAAATTATTATTAACACTGTAGATGAGCACAGTCATGAAGATACAAGAAAATACCTCTGCCACTCAGCTTAATTTAGTAAAATTTATTGTATTTGAAGGTTCTTTAATCCTGTGCTGTATTGTCTCAAATAATAAACAGCACCCTTTTGGGCTGTTGCTGGTTTATGGAGTTTTAGATAGTGGGTGCACTGACACTGGAATTGGCATGCTCTGTAATTCTGACAGGATCTGAGCTGGTCACTGTGTAGACTATGGCAGCTCTGTTCAATATAGCTGAGGACTTGGGGCTTCAGAAAAGGGACATGTGAGGAAATAATTTGGAGGTTTTACTTGAAAGAACATTCATTTGAAGCAAAAGCTGTGTGAATGTATTTGAATGTGCATGTATCTGTTGTTAGGTGGAGAAGTGCCTTGCTTCCCACAGCTTGCAAATAGAAAAATACCTTTTTTTTTTCCTTGATACCAAGCATAAGTACTTAAAAAAATGTGGGTGGGGCAGGTGAAGTGGAGGTCTGACAGACTGTATCTAAAGTCCGGAAGGCTGCTCTGTAGTGAAGATCTGTTGAAAGGCATTGATTGTAATACGTGGTAAAATATTTCTTGGGGTTTTTCAACTGTTTTTGCAGGGGTTATACTTGTGCCTTTCTGCTGTCCAGCATTTGTTTAGATTAAAATTGCTAAGATGCCATGAACAATGTTATTTTAGCAAAAATGTTTTTAACTGGACAAAAAATGTATTCAAGTCACAGTTTGTAGTAATATCATTCAGATCTTGGCCTTGCTGTGGGTGTTCAGTGAGTTCAGATGATTTTATTTGTTTCCTGGAATCATGACCTACTGTATTCCTTGTATTTCTGATTTTTGTGAATTCTGTTATTATGCTGATTCTGTCTGCACCGAGGAAAGCTGTCTTTTTGAAAAAAAAAAGAAATTTGCTTAACTTTTTGTACACACAGTAATCACCAAAATATTCATTCTGTTCACGATAAAATAATGCCAAGCCCTGAAAACAGGACTTTAGTTCACTCATGGAGAGCTTCTGAAGACTTAAATGTTCTCAGTCGTGGTATCTTGTTAACCTTGTTTCTGAAGTTCTAATTGGGACACTGTAGACAATTGATGATGATGGTGGCATTAAGTAAACTTTCAAATTTGCTAGTGATTGGACTGGTTAAATATGGATTAGCTTCACCATAACCTGGTAGAAAGATCTTTTATTTTCTGACATGTTTAAATTTATGAAGATGTTATGTCACATTGTATCTTATCACATTATGTTAATTTAGCACTGTGTAGGCTTTTGATATGATGTGCTTTACCTCATTATAACGTTTTCCAACTTCAGAGAAATTTTTTACCAAGAGGCACAAGACTTTGCTCATTTGATAAAATTTGACACTAATGGAGTGGCAACATTTTAAAAGCTACCCATGTAAAATGCACTCTGTGTGTGTGTGTACAACTACATAGTTTTAAAAGTAATTGCAGGAATGGACTTCATGCTTCCCAGTAAGAAAAGTCACTGACTATTCCGGTTTCCAGACTGGACCTTAAAACCACAGGTCAATCTTGCCAGACTTCCACAGAGGTCAAGTAAGGTGTCCGAAGGGGAAGAGTCAGGTGCTTCATTTTTCAAATCTAAGATAATTTATTCTTTTTTCATGTCCTCAGTGTACATATTCTTTGTTTGAGTCATTGGCAATCAGAATTACTTCATATGAAATTGGCAGGCGTCTTGCAGAAATGGCCTTGGGAGCCAGTCCTTATTTATTTAGCTTTAGCTAATAGCCGTGTATATGCACAGTTTAAGAAAAACAACAGTAATTTAAGTGACAGAAAAGGGGAATTAATTCAGGACCTGAAGCAAGAACAGTCCTTTCTTTTGATTACAGTTCTGGTGTGTAAATCTGAATCCAGCATGCTCTGGATCTTTATCTATTAGTGTACTGTCAGATATCTCAGGGTGAAATTCATCTCCCTTCTTATTACAGTACCAGCAAAAAGCAGAGCTAGGAGAAAGATATTGTATAAAAAAGGAATTATGCTATCTTTAGTCTTCCTTTGTAGTATAAACCCAGCCCTCTCCATCTCTTCTTTCTCCAAAAAACTCCTCCCCTCCTTCTTCATTTTCTGTTGTCATGTCTTTCCTACCTGTAATCCCTCTTGGGACATGAGCAGGTCCTTGGAAGTTGTGTTCCCACACACAGCAGTCTGGAGTGTGGAGCTGCGTGCGTTAGATACATACTGCAAAAAGCAAAAAATCTTGCAACACAAGAGCAGATTTTTGGGAGGCAGTGCTCAGAAGCAAGGTTATTTTGTCTTATGCTGGGCAACACCATTATATGAATCAAAGAAGAGTAGGTCCTGTCCTGAGGGACAGATGCTCTCTGAAGCTGCAGTGCTGTAGCACGGAGACAGTGGATCCATGGAGGAAGCACCTAATTTGTGCTTCCTTTCAGGAACCTGAAAAGGTGCTTCATAGCACTGAACTAAAAAGTTGCAAGGAGAATAAGTAAAAGAGACTTGATTGCAAAACAGCGTCAGTGGTAATTTGAATTGGTCTGACATTGTGAAACTTTCGTGCAGAGCAAAATTTCTTAATGGATGTTACTTGTATTTTGACATTTGTAATCAACTGCTATGGACTAAAGAACAGCTTTGCTGTCTTGCCTGCAGACCGTAGAATTACTGGGAGGGAAAAGTTGTACAGGTTGCAAAGAAAATTTTAATGGTTACAGGTGAATAGGACTGTATGAAAGGGTAAAATGTATTGCTCAGAAAAGTGAACTGCGTGTGCAGCCAGCAGAGGTTCCCTTTTTGTGAGATTTGAGCACTTCAGCCAAGCAACAGGAGCATGGGTGTCTTCTCTGCCAATGGCAGAACTCTTTACCCAGTGAAAATGATGGTTGTGTTAATTAACACATTAATGTTGAGCTAGTGGAAATGGCTGAGCTGAATCTGTCCAGCAAGACTTGAGGATATGCAAGTAGGTGTTTTTTGAGATCGAAGTGCTTTCTCAAAGAAGTATCTTATACAATCATGGGTTTATTGGGATGCTTCCTGAGAAGGTTGCAATATTATAACAAGAAAATATAAGCTAAAAAACTAGAATTGTTTTAAAATTAATGTTTCCTGTTTTCACCATAGTCACAGATCACTTGAACACTGAGAAGAGAATCAGTTTTAGAGCTTTTTCCCTTCCTATCTTCACCATGTTTGCTTCATGTCCATCATCTTGCTAATCTTAGGTATTTTCCTTCACCTTTTAGAGAAAATGACAGTAAAGACTATTTTGCTGGCTTTTTAATTTTGTTTTGCTGTCCTTTTCAGTTTGTTCATATCATTAATTTCTCCCTAACTTGATCTCTGTGAGACAGCTGAGCTCAGAGGATACTCAAAGTGCACGATTAATGGCAAATTATCTGTCAGCACAAGTGAGTCTGGAGTCAGCAGTAACCAGGGGAAAAAGAAACTGAGTATCTACAGGTAAACAGAAGTTCTTTAGTGCTCAATTGCTGGTCAATGCCAAGAGCAGCCAGTAAAAGGTGATATGAAAATACTTGACACAAAAAATGACTAAAATGTAATCTAAATTAATTCATAGCCTTTATAAGGGAAAATAGAGCAACCTAACTAGTTTTTTAGGTGAATTCCTGTATTGCCAGGTTTTGGGGTTTATTAGTTCATATTTTCTGTCCTTTTAGATAAATGTATTTTCAGCCTTTTTGAAAAGGGCAGGACTGGTCTTTTGTTCCAATTTGGCACTGACCTCTAGGGAAACTGTGCCCTGGATAGATGTTCTTTCTGCTCTCTGTAGTTGGCAGTGTTGCATTCCTGAGGTCACAGCTGCAGCCCGGTTGTTGGTCATTAAGAAGATGTTCCCAGTTTGTGCAAGCAGCACTGTCAATATTAGTTTTAAGTGTTACTGTAATGGGAGAGTGTGATTTCAACACTAAGTCCTTTTCTCAATGAATTTGTGTCATTGAAACAGAATGCATTGCTGAGGTGAATTCCATGTTCTGTTATCTAATACAGCCTTCTTTTTTCACCTGAATTCAGCTTCTTGTAGGTAAACTTGCCCACACAGTTAAGTGTCTTGTTAATGTATGCTTCTAAAGGGCATATTTCACTGATGGCCTTACACCTGTTCTAGAAAGTCACCCCTGACTCCTGTGAACCTTTTAGAGTGGGCATTGACTTGATTGATGGTGTCAAAAGGTTTAGAGAGGCCTGGACGGGTGAGAGTGGTGCTTACTTATCATCTGTTGATGTGAGGAGGCCATCTGGTAATCCTGTGTCTGCCCAGAGGCTGGCCTGAATCCAGGCTGCAGGACAGTACACTGGATTCAGCTGTGAGGCCTTCATTAGCTCTTAGCTAGTTTTCCAATGACCTTTAATCAGAACGGTAATAAGGAGCAGTTTGGCTGTGATCCATGTATTCTTGTTGCTTTTTAGGAAGGAAAAGCTCTTACTTCTTGGAAATATGTTTTTGAAGGATAAAGGTAAAACTTCCTCTCCAAGTCAGACATTCACAGCTGTGACCAGCTAGAAGGGAAAGGCAGGTATTATCTTCTTAGGTGCACTCTCTGAGCCCAGGGCTGTGGGCTTAGGACCTTTCTGTGCTGTCTTTGAGGTTTTCCCACTGGATTTTCCAGTTCTTTTTGAGCCATTGTACATCTACAAGAGCATCAACAGTAGAACTCTATATTCTGGAAATAAGTTTGTTCCTGCTAATTTTACATGACTCTTCCTTCTTGTTTTGGAACAGAGAACAATAATTTCCTCTCATGTTCTGTACATTACTCAACACTTCAGTCTGTGAACTGAAAATGTTTTTGCTGTTGTCTCTGAAGTTTTCTATTGATAGAGAAGAATTAATGTCTCACATAAGGCACACACTTGCATTTCGTATGTTAAGAGAAAGGCAGTATAACATCTTATTCTTGGTGTAGGCTGATGATGGGTGAAAAGCTCCGCTGGCAGAATAAAGCAAGTTATCAAAGGTTTTTGATGCCAAGTCTTAAAAATGTCTTTGATTGCTTGTTCTGACCTTGTTATATTCCATACCTCTTCATAAAAGCAGTTTGTTTTAGCCATGGAAGTTGTTTATTCTGAGTTCCAAAACTGTAATCCCGTGGGGGTGGTTCAGCTTTACCCAGCTATCCAACTGGGAGCCGCTCTAGCAAGGCATCCACACAGAACTGGGAAGACATCTGAATTTCTGTGTGAACAGATGAATGTTCTCTTTCAGGAGTAAGGGGGAAGACTCTGTAATTTTCCAAAGAAAGAAAATTTTTTAAAATGCTGGTATTTCATCTTGGCATTCTTTCATTCAACTTCTTCATGATGTCCCACCTGCTGGCTATTTTTTTCAAGTGTACAAATGTGTAATTAATTTTCCTGAAGATGCCCCTACCCCTCAAAGCAAACCCTAAACCCAGACTCCTGTTTTTCATACAGACTGGAGATTGCTACAGTTCTCCCAGTGAACAAGGGATTAACTTCTCTTTACATACGTGATTCAGAAATGCTACGTCCTCATACCAACCACTGATCCCTTGCTCAACAGCTGTCCTGTGAATTTAGAACAAAAGCTTAGCTTTTTGTATTTGGAAGTGGGCATGAAAGGAAACCTGAACACAAATATTTTTTCCAGAAACTTAGGTAATAGTGAGCATGCTGGGGAATTGGACATCGGCGTGGGGAATGGCTCTGCTGGAGTCTGCCTGTCTCTGGCAAGTCATGGCTCAGGGCTGTCACTGCCAAACCCTGGTTGGTGATCCATCTGTCCTAATCCTGGGGTTTAAACTATCTGCTTTTGCCTTTATGTAGAGTCGTTCCATTCCCATCAGCTTGGCCTGTGGCTTAATGATTGTACAGGAGAGTGTTGGCTACCAGTGATAAAAAATAAAGGTTATGGTTTGTAGAGGTCTTTACTGTTAGCAGCATAGGTTTGTAAAAAGGGGATGGAGCACTAGGGAAGTAGATGATACTTTATGTCCTTTTTTAGGTTTGGGGGTTTTGTCTGGTTTTTTTCGTAATCTTACTATCTGAGAAGCAAAAAATGCACTGAAATTATGGGTTGATGAGAATGCTGCATTTTTTACAGAATTAAGACTTCAGCTGGAACCAAATTTGATGTGATAAAGACAGTTTGTTTTGCAATATGAGGTCGAATGATCCCTGTGGTGTCTGGTGCAAGAGTGCACAAGGTGTGGCCTCCTTTCAGTCTGTGCTTCATATGCTCAAAGGATTGCAGACAAGACTGTAGGGACGATGGAAAAATCTTGTCTGAAGTCATGTTGAATCATATACCTGCCAGGTCTTATGTGTCCTGCTTTTTCCTCCCTTTTTTTCCTGTTGCCTTCTTCCCCCGCCCTTTTTGTAAGATTTCATGTCTTAAAATTTACTTATTCACTCAAAGCCTTGAGGGAAAATAAAAGGCCAAATAGAGTTTGAAAAGCCACTGAAGGGATTAGATTACATGTAATTCTTTTTATATAGTAGACCAAAGGGTCAAAAATCCTCTTTTTCTACATCAAAGTTGCTCTGTGCTGCTGGGGTTTTTACTTGTTTCACAAGCTGCAATAATTTTGGGGTTTTTTTTTAAATGGCAACAAAAACTGTTCTTTCTGTATGATGATCGTGTACTAGACCTATCGGAAGGTAAGTGTAAAACTTTTGTCAGGGCAAGCTCTTCTAATACCAGCTGAAGTTTGATTTGTTGCACTCCAGAGAGTAATAAATGACGACCTTTTTATTGGGGTGGGTGTTCTTAGGAAGATCAGCATCACACTTCAGGCAATGAAAAGGGATATTTACATGGTGTGTGCCACATTGCCAGCCAACCATATTTTGCTAGAGCTTCAGTGTGCCCACTCTCACAGCTTTCCCTGTTAATGTTTGATAGGAAAAGCAGCAGGACTCTGCACGTTAGTGCTCCAGCGTTGCAAAATGAGTTTGGAAACTGCACTAGGGTTGCTAGCAAATTTTTTTCAAGTACCTGGCTAATTGCTGTTAATAATTCAGTACTAAGAAGGCGCCTGACAGTTGAATCAAACAATCACGTGGCAGTTGTAGGATAACGAAGTGTTATTTGACTACAAATGTTTGGGTAGGGAGCAGTTGTGCAGTCCTAGTCAAACACATCTTCTGCAAAACAAAGGAAGATGGAATCTGGTTCCTGTAGACGTTGCTCCTTCTGATCTTGTCTTGACGTTTGTGTGTGCGTCTGTTAGAAGCTGTGTGCTGAAGTGCTGCTAATTTAGCTCAAGTCTTGGCACTCCTAGAGATGAGAAGTGGTGTAATATGGGCATAGCCACGGAAGTAGGGAGAGCTACTTTTCCAGGGTTTGTTTCCAGCGATTGCAGACTTCTGCTGCTTGGAGTAGTCTGTGAGCTGGTGTTACCTGCTCTTATTCCAGGGCAGCAAAACTTGAGTCAGATTGGTTTATCAGTATAGGGCAGTGTAGTCTTTTAAAATAAGTCTTTCCATGGGGATGGATTTTTCCCAAGATGGCCACTGAAATATTAATCCAATGCAGTAATGTCAGTTTGCTTGTTTTTCTGCTATCACTGCTTTTACTGATGTGAGGAAGGGCATTGTCATGCCATTTACAGTACCTGAATTAATTTTTTTGTAGATTAGGACTGTTTCATTGACTTGAATTCTCTCTCAGTTCCTCCTGCTCTGCCCTATTTAGTATAATACCTTAAATATCTGTACAATTTGTGATGCATTCCCCTTTGGGAAAAAAACAAGGGCCGTCTTTATGTCCCTAAGTGCACCGTAGCTGAAGGGGACGAATGTCATGAGCTCCTCTTCTGAAATTGGTGCCATCGACTCAGCCTGCTTCCATCATCCAGTGTGTATTCAGCATGTGTCATGGGCAAATAATGAAACATGAGATGGGAAACTGTCCCCGCAAAGTATACCTTGGAGCTTATGGAATGCAACTGCCAGGTCTTGCTAAATCAGGGATTCTGTGTGCTTTAATAACAGCTGCCAGTGCACACACTGGTAGATGTAACTGCCTTCTTCTACCACTCAGGTTTCCCCATAGAAAGTAGTGCGGGTTGCAAGGTCATTTCCAGGGAGTCCTGAAGGAGAGGAACAGTGCATTTTATATGTCATTACTTTTTAGTGCTTTGCCATTATCTGATGACAAAACTAATTATTCTTGGAAAATGTTGCGTATTTAAACAGTAATTCTTTAGTACCTCGTGTTGAGAATATTCTCAGTGGGATCAAATAATTCCTTATAACATTAATCAGTAAGTAGAATGAAATCATTTTCAAGAGCATAGTTACTGGTACTGCAACTAGTGTGCAGCAGAAATTATTGTCAGGTACAGATGGGTATGGATGTCTTCAAAGGGCATCATTAAAAGCAGCAGACGAAGCTGTAATTTATGATCTTGGTATAGTGACTTTGAACTGAAAGCGGTGAAGTCACTGAGCAAGTTGCAAATCATCCATGAATTTATGAATCCCAGCTCCCTATCTCACGGAAGTCTTATTGTGTGGAAGAGCCCCAAATGTTGTCTGTTTTTCTGTTCAGGTGAGAAAGCAACTCACTGATCAGGAGTTGCAATGCTCTTCACTATCCAGAGGTCTTGACATGCTCAGTGAAAGGAAGGGACAAGGTACAGAGGGCAGTTGTTTTGGGTTCAGTCAGTTCTGCCCTGCATGAGAGATGTGGAATTGGGAGGAAGGTGTTTGAGAGGGAAAATCCAGCTCAGGCCCTCTGCATGAGCAGGAAAGGCAGGTGTTCCTGCATTTTCTCACTGCAGTCATCACCTGAAGTGCTAATGATTCTGCTTTTCAGAGCAGTAACTAAGGCAGTTTCTTCCATCTCTAAATTAATAAACTTAGTAAATCATATCCAGCATGATCTTTAGTGGAAAGTTTCACAATTTATACTGGTACTTACAAGCCCAGTGAGCTTTGGGATGTGTGCTCTCTGCTTACAGTACAGTGGAGCTTTCCTTGGCAGTGTAAAAATCAGTCCACACACATAACAGGTATGTTTCAGTTTTGTTGCACCTTGGCATGTATCACTTCACAGTGACAAATATAAATCCCAGTTCTGATTTTGGATTCCTAGCCAAAGGCAGTAGTAAGTTTTGTTCTCTCATACAATTTGGGATGCCTCTTTTGAGATACATTTTCCCATAAGACTCCAGGTGCCCTGTGTGCGAGGCAAGTTCTAGAGGCACTTTAGCACAGCCCTAAAAGCTGTAACAGCTGACAGGTCCTTATTTTCATTTCATCTTCTGTTCCCACTGGGGCATTGTGCTCTCCTGTGCTTTTCTGTAGTTGTTGCTTTATGATTCTCAGCTGCCACAGAGAAGACAAATTTTCGTTGTTTACCTTTGGTGTTGAAACTTGGGAATGAACCTTGTTTCTTCCGAAGAAATGTGTGCTGAGCTTCCCAGGTTGTTCATTATGCAGTGCAGTTATTGTGCTCACTTCGCTCCTCAACCTTAGTCTTTAAGTGCATATATAGATAAAGAACTTAGTGAAGTTTTTGAACTGCGTTCATGATAATCTGTCAGTTGGGTGCTGAAACTGCTGAAATTTGCACATAGTAGGGTAAGTATTTTCCCAGTTAAGGCAAAAAGCTATTTTTAAGGATATTTTTAATAGTTCTTTGCTCAGTATTAAACTGTTAGTTTTTTAATAGGAAGACAAGACTCTAGCTGCATCAAGCTTAAGGTAGAAATTACCGTATAGTTTTATGACCTGTATTATTCAGCAAGCCTGACAAGATGATACTAATGCTCTCTTCTGGTCGTAAATTCTGTAAGATGCTTAGATACCGCATGGTTATAATGTTGGCATAAATATGCTGATGGATACAGATGTAATTAATTTTTAGATATTTCTTGTAATTATTCCAGTGATAGATGTCTAAATTTGTCCATAACCTATTAGAGAAAATGTCCCACTCTATTACTACTTCTTGTAAAATTTAATGGTTGCAGGGCGTAAGGTTATGGTTCTGCTGTTGCGTTTTTGTTCTACAAGTGTACTTGTGGATCCACTAAAATTATGAGCTGAACTCCACACTAAAGCATAGAGTTGGCTTCTAGGCATTGCAGCCCATGAGTGCTTGAGGAGGGCTCACTGGGAGGGCAGACTAGTGGGCTGATGGTGTCGTTAGATCATGGGTCTGAAGTGCCCCAGGTGGGAACAGCAGACGAGTGAAGAGGTAGACATTAGATTTTGAGGCTGGACATTGTTTCCTGAAGGTCTATTTCTGAATTTTGGTAGGATACACAACTTCTCTTGTCCTCACTGAGAAGTTGTTCGTGCTGCTGTTCTACACTAGATTTTAACTACCGATGCATCTCAGTGGTTTTCAAAGGAAGGAGTGGTAACCTCATGACAAGTAAGTGTTGGCCTGTTTTTCTTTTTTAGTTGCAAAAAACTGTGGTGTATATCTTTTATGTTGTGCCATCAGAAATATCTTTGGAGATGCAAGACAGAAAACTTGTTCAACTTACGTACACATTTTTATTTTGCTGTAGCTCTTGACAAAAGCAGAGACATCATCAGGGCAGCAGCACTTCAGTTGCTTTTAATTTGCTTCGATGTACTTTGTAAGTGCCAGCAGCTTTTAGAAGTAGCACTGTTTCAGCCAGGGCACTAGGAACAGGCCTGTATGTGGGGCCTTTGGGAGGATTACTACCAGATACTGCCGTTCTACCTGAGAAGGGAAGTAAAGTAATAAGATGATGGTGGTGAACGTCGTCCATGCGGGATGCAGTCGAACCTTGTGTAATTTAAACTGCTACTGGACTGAATGAACGAAGTTCAGAGAATAAATGTGGACCATGTCCTTTTATGTATTTTCCCTGCAGAGAGAATAACAGGATATACAGGGGAAAGAGATCAGCCATCTGACAGCCTTTGACCCATGATGGGCTTTTTATCATGTATGTTTTGGCAGTCTGACACTCATTCAGTCTATCTGATTGCCATATGGTGAATTAAAGATTTCCATTTTTTTAAAGCATGGAAAAGATCTGAATATTCTATGAAAGGAGTTTTGCATAAGCATCACTGTTTCTTTAGAGAAGAATGCATCTTTCCTCTTCTTTCCTTCAACCAAAAGGGCTTGAAATTTGCCACTTTAAATGAAAATTTGAATACTGAAGCATTAAGTAGATGCAGATTAGCAAAGCCCTAAGTGCTAGAAAATTATGTACTCTTCAGTGCGCGGTCTTTGTCAAAGCTTTCTCTTTGTCAATAAAATGCTGTGTCCAAAGATGCACTTACCTTGGAACTGGGAGAAAAAGGTACTGATTTTTGCATTTGAACAACTGGTAAGCCTTAGAGAAAAAGACTTGCTCATCTTTCTTTCTGATGCTTACCTTCATAGGGTGTATATTTATAACCTTACTGTTCTAATAATCTTAAACAACTAGCCCTGAAGATAACTGAAGCGTGACTTTGTTGCAATTTATCCTTCTAGCTGAAAGGGATTAAATAATATAAATCAAGGGTTAGTGGAAGCATTGCCTTGAATTTTGGATGCTTTTCAGTGCCTCTTTTAGAAGGCTCTCTTTGAATTTCTTTGTTAAAAATGCTCTGTAGGAGGAAAAATATCACTTGGGATCCGTATATTATTCTGTGGATGTTGTGCTGATAGCAACAGGGTACAATGGATGTCAAAAGAGCCAGGTGCAAGAATTGCTGTGGAGGTGCACAGCAATACTCTGTGCACGAGTTCAGGTCCACGTGCTATTTGGTGCTTGGTGAGACTGGTGCCAGTTAGAGTTTTATATGACATGAGGACTGGAGGGAAAGGCTAAACTTGTCTTCCATCAACAGCTGTCTCTGTTGGACAAGAGAATATTAAACAGATTGTAACATTTCCTTGGAAAGCACCATCATTTATAACCTGCTCTATTTTATCTTTTGATTCTACTGAGGCTGGCTGTGCTCTCTGTTCAGTGCAGCTGTGCTGAAGGTGAGCCAGAGTGTCGGCTGAGGAAGGCTACTGCACTGTTTCTCAGAAGTTCTGGTCAACATCAGACTTTAGTCTGTCTGGGTTGCCCATGCAGCAACTGGGTCCTGGACCTGCAGCTGGTACCCTTCCCTGTTAGACCATCCTTAAAGTTAATAACAGGACCCCTCTGGTGGTGATCAGGTCATGAATCTGATCACCCTGTCTCTAGAATCAGGCTTTGCTCATGAGTGGAAGGCCTGACAAGATTAGGACTCTCTACACTTCATTATTTGCAACAAAAAATAATTTGGTGGTGGGGTTTTGTTGGTTGGTTGGTTGATTTGTTGTGGGGTTTTGTTGTTGATGGTTTTTTGTGTGTGGTTGTTTGTTGGGGTTTTTTTGCTTAGCTGCTGACTTTAAAATAGATATCTGAGTAATAATGGAGATTAGATTTAATGTAAACCATCTTAAAAAGACAAATGCCACCAGAACCTTAAAAATTTGTCTTAATCAAAATCTGTTTTCAGTGTCTGTTTGAAGGATTTTCTAATATTGCAAAATAAACTGCGAAGGGCGTTTATAGATCTCCCAGTACAGCTAAATGCATTAGCACTACTGAAGAGCTTAATCCATACCACAGCTTGGTGGTTCCTCATGTTTCTGCGGGGTGAGGCCGCTTAGTTTATCTTTGTGCCAGAGGAGCACCCTTTGTGCCTCCCTGTTAGCTGGGGCAGCAGTGTGGTGGGAAGAGTCCCCTCTGTGGCTGTGATGCCTCCGAGGGGTGTGGCCGTTTATTTGGCTGCTGCCTGCTCCCTCCTTGATGACTGGAAGAAGATGCCCAGAGTGGCTGCTGGCAAAGCACCCTGGGCTTGGAGGCTCAGGTCTGACAGCAGCCCACCAGCAGCTCCCCAGTGCCAGGCTGAGGGACCCTCGTGTCTAATGTTGTTTGCATCAGAAGAGTGGGTGGGTCTTGTCAGAGCTCAGGGTTTACCTGTGCCTTTGGCCTTTTCAGGCTCACCTGTACCTCTCAGTCCCCAAATGAGAAGCATTTACCTATTGTCTTTTATCTGTATGAGATGCTGTGTTTCTCTCAAATCAGGATCGTGAGGGTACAGCTGCCCTGTTACTTGCATACTCCAAAGGCCTGACTTTAGGCCAGAATCTGGAGTTCTTGTTAGGCACATGGGCAGACCTATGCTGCAACACAGTCTTGCATCCCAGTCCTACTTGTTTTAAAACAGAAGTATGCTGTAAACCAGTAATTCTTTACAGTTTTCAAAGCTTAGAGTGTATTGTTAGTTTCCTGCTGGAGGGCTGTGCTTTTTTTCAGCTCCCAAGTTTATCAGGTTTTTGTGTTAAGATGAGTCTCTGTGTTCTTGTACCGGTTCAGGCAAGAACAGTCCCACTCATGTCTGGGTTGCTTTCTTTATTTCCCTGGTTCACACTAGGATACAAAATGGCTCAGAAAGCCAGAGGCTTTTTCAAGACCTGCCTGTTAATTATTTCTTCTCCATAGACACAGACAGCCTGCATTTTTCTGTAGTTATGCATACAGGCTCTGCGCAAAGAAACGGAATGGCTTGGGTACCTGTCGCTTTTGGTGCATTGCCAGGATTTGAGGCTTCCGTGGTTTGCATCTGTCGTGATTTCTTTCATTCCCTCTGGAAGTGAGGGAAAGAGCTCACAGATGTGAAGGTGGACTGAGTTTCAGATGAGTCTCATTTGGTGACTGTTTTGTTGTTGACTGTCCAGTTACTTATACAATTCTGAGTACTCTTGCTAAAATGTAAAATAAAGGTTTTCTGAAGTTTGGCATCAAACTGACTCATGCTCTTTTGCCAGTCATTCCATATTTCAGTGGTTGAAGACTTTTTTTCTTAGTGAAAAGTACTTTATTAAAAATAAAAGTTGTGTGCATTTTTCATTTGTCATACCTTGAAACTTGAATTTGAGCTGGTAGAAGAGAAAATGTTCTTTTTATGCATTTTAGGGGACAAAATAGTTGTCTTTTCGAGTACTTTTTTCTCAGTAAAGGAATGTGGTCTTGTTGGTTTTAAAAAATGCATTGTCCTAACTGTACACATATGTAGGAATCTGTCTCCCTCCTGGATGGACAAGGGGCTCCAGAACTCATGGATGAAATGTCAGGGATCTGTAGGTGTGGGTGAAGGGTATGAACCAGATTTCTTTTGCCAGACCCACCTGCTTACAAAGGCTTACAGCTGGGCAGCCAGGGTTGTTTAGGTCAGTGATTGCCTAATTCCCAATCATCCAGCTGTCCCTGAAAATGGTCCTTTTGTGTGTGCAGAGAGAAATTACTGGAAGTGTGCTCAGAGTGAGAAGCAACCATGTGCTAGTTCGGATACACTGGATGTCCTGTGCCCCACTGCCTTCAGGCTTGTCAGACAGAGACAACGGATGATCTCTGCAGAGGCTTGCAGGATGTAATCCTCCTCGTTGGTTACTCGTGGGTTGTGACTTAAAAATATGCCTGAAATAATTGCTGGTTTCCAGACTGCCCTGGAGGGCCGTGAGCAGCTATAGTTCAAAGGAATGAGCCAATGTCTGTTGAAAATTATTCTGATTGTCAAGTTCTGCACTGCAGGACTGGCTTGCAGTGGAAGGATCTTCAATACTGCATTGAGAAATTTGGAGAAGGTACAAAATATGAACCACTGAGAAGCTCAAGCGCTTATGCTCTGCTGCAGGGAGTTTTAGTTTCTCTTGATCCCAGTGGGATTATTTGGGTGCTGGTGCTATAAATGTTGCCCATTTAATTGTCCTAAGGAATCCTGCAAGACAACTTCCCTTCTTAGTAATCTTGTGTGGGATGGAGCTGGATCTGAAACCTGGGCTAAACTTTCTTATACAAGTGAACCGCTTAAAGAGAGTGTACAAGGGGTGTCAATAACTCTGCCGGACTGTGCTAAAGAAGGAGGGGGTTTGGTGTTTGGTATATTGTGTTGTGGTCCAGAGACTTCCTGTATGAATTCACTTCCTCTATATTACCTAGTTCTTAGATTTACTAGGGAACCTGGCTGAGGCCTGACAGGGAATAAAATGTACCCCATGAAATGCTGGTCAGTGCAAACTGCAGAGCTTTGAACGATATGTATTTGTTAAGAAAAATTTGCACATGCAGTGTGAGCTTACATCTTTGCAATTATCTAGTAAGGTACAAGAAAATAGGTTAAATTAAACAAGTTTATTTTGGAAACATAAAGTAACAATTCCAGGTTGGTACTAATTTCAGAGTGTGTTTGAAGTACCTTGCAGTAGAAAGACAATTGACTGCCCTACAGTAACCCTCAACTGACGTGGAACAAACCTCAGACCATTCCCTGTGTGCTGTTCTGATCAGCAAGCTAAGCTGTTTCCCCCAAGCTGAGGATGTCTCTAGCAGATGTCCAAGCAGAGAAGCATGTTCCAATGTTGTGTGATGTGTGGAGTGTGCACTTGAAATACCACGTTGTAGTGGAAGTGGTAGGAGAGTGCCTTAATTTTAATAGTGTGACCTGAAGCAGCTGGTTTGTTTTGGTGTGCTGAGAGCTGGTCAGGAAGGGGGATTGCCTGACAAAAGAACAATCACTTGCTATCTACAGAAGACTTGGGATTTCTGTGGTGTGATTTGACCAGAGTAAAGACCAAAAAGCTTATTTTGCATGCACCGAGCTCTTTTCTTGAGCTCTGCAGGGCTTGAAGTTGTGGCTCTCAACTTGGGAAGAAGAGAAAAGGGATGTTTAAGTAATCAAGTCACCAATTCTGGGTATATTTGTGAAGTCTCACAAGTTACAAGGCTTGTAAAAAAACCAACCAAACCAAGCTTTGTGTAGTGCTATTCAGCAAATTCTTATGTGCGCAGTTCTGGACAGGCTTTCCTGCTCTAACAGAAAAGCTTAGAAATCAAAGTTTTATGAAAACTGATTTAAAAATACTGATGTGACAATTCATAGTACAACTTCTTTCAGCAGGAACAATTTTCTGTGCTTAATCAGAAAGGTTAATTACGGATTTGCAGTTTCCTTTCTGTTTCTTCTCCGCGGTCTCCATTAGTCTTTCCCAGAACCTGCGCAGGTTAATGGATCCTGTGCTGGCAAAGCCCTCGGCATCCCACTGTGGTGACTGAGAGGGTGACCCTGCTGGGGCTGGTCCTCAGCTGTGTCACACCAGTGCGTGCAGGAGAAATTCAAGCCAGTCAATGAGCTTAACAGCATTCTCCTGCCTTAAATAGCAGAAGGTTGGCACATTTGTGAACTTCAATAAGTTTAAAGAAAACAAACATTTGAGTGTCAAAAAAAGTGCTTTTGATAATTTTTAATAAAGAAGTTGTTCCAAGTATCAGACACGGCTCTATTGTTCTAAGTATCAGACACTGGCTCTCTGCTTCCAAGTCAGGATATCTGTGCAGTGGCTTGGCATGTAATTTATAAGATTAACCCCATGTAACCTCAATGTCATCTTTTCAAAATGTGCAATAATTGTATTCAGCAGAAACTGAGCAAGGATGTCTGCAACCGGAGCTGTAGAAAATAGTCTATGGTCATTTATTATCTTGGTCTCCAAACAAGAAGCAGAAAAATTCTCAAGAATCTTTAAAAGAATGTTTTCAAGCTAAATTTCCTTTCATATCATCTTAGAGTTCTTCTTTTTTTTCCTCAACAGAAGTAGTCGACATGTGAAACTCCAAATTGTATAAAAATAGCTGCATATGACCAGCAGCTGAGAAGCTTTTTAGTTTCTTAGGCAACTTAAGTGCTGTTAAAACTATTTCTTGGGAATATTTGGCTGTGATGAAGATTGTACAATGCCTTTGCAGTTCAAAACAGAAGACGATTTTTCTTTCACCATTTGGTGTACTTTAGCTCTGGACATTGTTATATTAATTTGCAAATACATGGTATTTTCAGTCTCATGTCAGTGAAGAAACAGTTCTCTTGGCCTGAAAGCAAAAGTATGTTTTGGGTTTTTTTCTTTATGGGCCATAAAGTTGAAATAGTATGTTTTCTAATTTATGCAAAGAGAAAGTTTTGTAAGAGTATTTGTTAATATCCTGTAACTAGGAACTTGATCAGCACATATTTTTGGGAAACATACTTTGTATGCACATGCACAGCTGTTCCTAAATATGGAACAAGTGGGAGCTTAAAAGCCCTGGGCTTACATGTTTGGTCCAGTATCGGTTTGGGATTTACTCTGTATTTTTTAGAAGGTGTAACTTGAGAAGCAATTGCATGGTTCTTCCCTTTCCTTCCATGACTGCTCTGCAATGGCCAATGAACAATCTCCTACATTTTAAAACTGGAGATGCAGTTTTTCCCTTCTCTGAATGTAAACTTCTGATCTGCATATGATGCTTAGAAAAGGTAATGTGCATAATGCTAGATTAAAGAGCAAAATAGCTAATAGATTGTTGAGTGGTAATTTTTCAGATAATGTTCTAAAAACAGTGATTTTGTGTACTCATTAGATATGAATGCCATAGGCTCCTAAACTGTTTCAATTAAAAGATCAGTATTTTGATAATGTTCATATTTACTTAATTTCTTTATGTACTTTCTGTCACTTTGTTTGCTTTTTGAAGAGGCAGCAAGCAAATCTGTCAGCTGTATCCATACTAATTATGTGCTACTTCAAATGTAGACTCAATAATCTAGTTTTAGCAAATGTCTTTTTAACCATGTAACACTTTCCTATGGCTTTAAACCATACTTCAGTTACAAAATCAAGTTGTTATTTTTCAATAAAAAATAAATGGAATGCACATCCTGCCTTGTAAGCAAGGATATAGGGAAGGGAAAGAAATGTCCAGAGCAATAAAATCTGTTCCTCATTAAGACCATTATCTGCCTTAATGTAATCGTGTTCAAGTCCAGACATCCCTTAATCAATGCAGTCTGGACAGATATCACAACAGCTCTTCAGAAAGTACAGATAACACCAGTGTCAGTAGTCTGACTCGGGCAGAGGCTTAAATCTGCATCCAGAAAGCAATGAAACCAGGAGATAAGAGAGAGCTCTGAACCGTGTCTCTGGTGACACAAGTAATATACTTCAAGTAGTAATTTTTTGATAGTTGACTGTACCTTTTTCATCAATAAAGGCAGAACAACCGGAATGAAAAATACTTGCTGCAAGGGCAAAGCTGAAATCTCTTTTGGAGAGAGGTAGTGGAGAGACCTTTAGGTGTTTCTCAGTAGCCTTGTTTAGAAGCCAACGCTCTTAACATTCCAGCAAAAGAAAAGTTAACATCCTTCCTCCTTCCTCCTTCCTCCTTCCTCCTTCCTCCTTCTAATATTTATTAATGTGGTTTTCTCTGGGACCCAGGCTTCTGGCCAACCAGTTTGTTTGTCTGGTCTGAAGGAGTTCTGTTGACAACACTGGGAATCAGGAGGCGGGGATTTAAGTGCTTATGTATTTTAAAGTGTATAGATGAAAGAGCTTACAGAAGGGCCAGGAATGTTGAGTATTATGAATGGTGGTGTGACCAACAAACAGCTCCTAACTTTGGGACTGCCCACGTGACTTACACCCCTTGATTATGTGACCCATGAGGAGAATTGAGGGGCTTGCCAGGTGTATGAGTAAGTGACTGCCTCCCAGGAGATTCTGCAGTGTTTGGGCTTAGGTGTTCATTTGTTCCATTTTTGTTTGGTTTTTTTTAAGTCAGAAATCGGGCCAGTTGCACTCAAGAGAACAAGAAGGGTTCTGCAAGTGCAGGGGATCTTGTTCTTGTGCAGCTCTGAGGGTAATGGCTCGCAAGGGGAACCTTTAAAGGATAGGACAGATCCCTGACAGAACTGCAGATGTTCAGGAAAGGATCTCGTTAACGCCACCCCAAAATTAAATAGTTTAACTGGAAGAAATAGAACTAAAATGATGCAGAAGAGGGGTTAAAATGGGAGAGTCTCTTCTAGTTGGCAATCGACAGCCAGCTGTTGATTTGGGATTCCTTCCTGCCAACTCCGAAAGGGAGTTGTCCTTGTACTGCTCCTGTCAGATGTGCTCTGAAAACCCATGAAGCACTTATTCCTACTTCTTGTGTGGATGTCTGGAGAGTTTAAATAATGCATGTGAGATTAATGTTGTTGAAACAGGTTCTGCCTTGTGTGTCCAGCTCTCTTAACACTAGTCCTGCGAATTTCTATCCTGTGGAATAGGACTGGTGCCTAGGTCTGCATTTCTAATCACAGTAATGAGACTGGTCACGTGCAAAATCCTGCAAGGTTACAAGCAAAACCCTGAATATGTTGCATCTGAAATGCTGGTGAGACTGCCTTCTGCAATTATTTGTGCTTGGTTTTCCCTGGCTCACCAAGGCAGAAAATGGCTATAGAGCAGCTGTTACTTCAGCTTTTCCCTTTCTTCTTGTTATCCCTTGTTACACCTCTAGACCAGTGGGATTGGTTAAGAGCCTGTTGTTTTGTATAGGGTATGGGTGTTCTCTGTGATCTCCATTACAATTTGTGCTCCTAGAGCATTCCACAGGAGTAACATTTTGAAGCATAATTCTTCGAATAAAAGATTTTGAGTTTCTTGAAAAGAATAAACAATTTCCTCTATGTCCTAATAGACCCAAGGCAATGAATGAATGCTTTCTCCTCTTACAAATGGAAAATATGAAAACTCATGTGCAGTGTTAGAGTAAGAGTCTGGTACAATAGATATATCTACCATTTGTACGAGACTTGCCTCTTTTCCTAACACCAGTGGTGAAAAAAAACCAAAAACTTTTTGACTGACTCTTATTTTATTCTGTACCTTGATAATAATGCTGCTGGAATGAAGATTCTGTATGAGAGTGTGGCAAGAGAGAAGGTCTGTCATTTCCCATTACTGGGTTTTTCTGTCTTTTCTCTGAATCAGGTTCTTCCTCATCCCACCCCCCACCCTGAGACATTACTAATGTAATTCCTGACAACCCTGTTTGTTTCTCTCCTTTAAACTAGAGAAAGCTTTGAGCAGGACCATGGCAGTAGCTGTGGAAGAAAGATAGTTACCTGCACCCCTTGTACCCTGATATTTGAATGATCTCTCAGTGCTGTTGTTGCTGTGCAGGTTTAATGCCCACCTTGTGAGAAATCATTCCTGCCTGGTTCTTCCTTGAGCTTTTACTCAAGTAGGATTGCCACTGGAGAGTTTGCTCCTTTGGATCCTTTTGCTTTTCTGTGCCTGACAGGATTTGTTCAGGGTAGGAAAGAAACTGGCTTCACAAAGTAGGAGCTGCACTGTGAATTTCAATAGCTTATCTTCTGGCATTTTCTGGCTGCAAAAGGATGATAAAAACATTGCCTCGAGAAGTCTTCACCACTGACTCCTGTGGGTGTCTTCTGGAAGAAGTTCAGGCTTTTCAGCCTTCTTTCTTGGGGAAACGGGGTCGACTTGGCTAAATTTAAAGGTACAGTACTGCTAGATCAGCTGAGGCAAAGAGGTTAATGTAGGCTTTTTGTTACTACTTTTTCCAACTGCTGTTAACCAGAGCTGTGTAGGTAGTGCACTGTATTTTATGAATTTACTGAAGTGCACAGGGGTGATGTTTAATTAAGCCTTTGTGATTATAGGCACTGGCCTCAAGCACAAACAAAGCTGCAGCTGTTTTTGGTGATGTGAATTGTGCGATCTCTGCTGCACAGACCGTCCTCACTGCCAGAGGGGAATGCTGGGGAGAAAATAAATCACTGCCAGAGCGTGATGCACCTTGCATGGACCTGGAGAGGAAGGCAGTTCACTTCCACAGCTTTCATGCTAGTGCTGTATAACATCCAGGTTTGGAAGAATGCACATAGGAAGTTGAGATGTAGCCACTGAACCAAGCTATCGGCTTTTAGCTCTTTTGGGTGTTGGCTTTTATCTTCTTCTTTTTTTGTAATAGCTTTTTCATGTTGTGTGCTAAGTTATTTAGGAAGCAGCCTATTTGTTAGATCCGGAAAAGCACTAAATTGTGGTTTAGCCCTCTCTTTAGAGAGTGATCAGTGTGAGCATGGGATCGGATAGCCTAAGATGTTAATGGATTTCAAGAGTTTAGGATGAGAGGAAGTAAGTTGGAACCGATCGAGGGTATCTTGTGGCAGAGAGGAAACAGACTGGACAAAGGAATTTCAAATACCGAGCCAGTGCAAATATTAAGAAATATTATAGCAAATGGAATTTGTTAAGGAGTTGATAAAGAAAGTAGAATTAATGGGGTAAGCTGAAATAGCTATCATAGTGATCCCAGTATGAGGGCACTGATGTATTTCCATATAACAATCTCTTTGTAAGCTGTAATTTTTGTCTTTACTTAAAATAAATATTGTCTGTTACTACATAAATATAGGATGTACCCGACAAGTTGGAAAAGAAAATGATCTTGATGAAGTTCTCCATCTTCTCAATCTATCTGCAGAATTGAAAAGGCATTAGTACCACTAGTACATCCCAGTAAAAATAAACCTGGAAGGTAAGTTGGAGCAAGGCTAGGGGTTGGGTTCTTGGTTTGTGTGTATGGCTAATCACTAGGACTTCAGTGTTCCTGTGGTTTTATTTACTTCACTGTTAGAGATTGGTATACTTGCTTAGTTTCCCTGTGCCTTTGTTTACCCACCTTTACTTAAAAAAAAGGAATATTCATGCTTTAAAAAAAGAAAACAAAACCAAGCAACAAAAAAGATGATGAAATTCAGGGGTGTGTGTTTTAGCTTCTAATGTTTTTGTATCACAAAAGGTCTGTTTTAGCTGGAGGTATACTTTCAAATTGTTTTCTGCTAGGAAAATTGCTTTATTAGCTTTAAAGAGTCTTAAAACTGTAACATTTGAAATCCAAGGATTTATGCCTCATGGTCTTTTAGGATTGCCTGCTTTCCTTGTAAGTCTCCAAAGAAGCAGTTTTAGATTTCTGTGCATTAGTTAAAAAGTAATGCTCCCCAGATCAGCATTATCTTGGTGCTTTATCACAGAGGTAGTGTTTACTCTGTGCAAGTCACTTCTGCCTCTTTTCCCTCTGTTATATGGGATCATTTGTCTTCAGGGTCATGCTGTCTTCCAACCTTCTGCCCTAGTGAGAAACACTGAAATATTCCAGGGACAGAAAATGGGAAGACTGATACAGGTAATGCCGTGAGGTAATGTTTGGTTCCCACTTCCCATACACATTCAACCAGCTGATACAGTAACTTAATGTCTTCTATAGAGACCTGTTCAGATGTGCTTTGCTTGAATTTCACTCGGGCTTGTGTGGTTTGAAACAACAGCAGGTGAACACAGATTGACTGAAGACTTAGCAATGTGAAAGCCTCTGGAAGGGCCTAGGCAGACTAGGATTCAGAGCAAAACCTGAACTGATCAAAAAATATCCTTTCACCTTCTCTTACCTCTCTGTCTTGCCCATAGTTTTGGTTCCGGGGATCATCAAAACGCATGGCAATATTTTTTTCAAAGTGTTCATTTGCTTTGGTGCTTTTCAAGAAATTTTTTTTTTCTTTTAAAACAATGAGTTTTTCCCCCATATACGTGCAAAGAAGATTGTCTTCTCTTCTTTGCTTGTTTGGCAAGACACTGAGGAACTGTGAAGATATCATCTCTTGAGGACAGCATAACACTAGAAAGTTTTCCCAAAAATATGACCTTTTCGTAGCCAGTAATAGGAAATGAAATTTTAAGAGGTAAGTGAAAAAAAAAAAAAAACATACAGAGGGAAAGTTTTTATTTCCTTGCTGATTCCTGACTTTTACAGTCAGAAAGCAAGGGGAAAGAAACATAGTAGGTCAGGGATGACCTAGGAAAATGGACGCAAGGAATAAATTTTTTGTGTCTGTGTTTTTCCCACATTTTCAACAAAGAGAAGTATGTTTTGGAAATCTTCTATGCAGAAGCACCTGGCAAATGCTTTAAAATGAACAAAGCAAAATTTATTTCCACATGCTCCTACAGCTTAGAAAGCAACTGAGAATATGCTAAGTCTGTATTTGTTTGTGTCTGAATAGGAAAGCCTCTGTCATTTTAGTAGGGCTTCTTTTAATTTTACATATATTACAGCACTCAGATCATGTCTTTTATTATAGTAAAGCATTAAAACATGACTGGTAACTATGCTTTAGCAGTAAACCACATAACCCAAAAAGCAAGACATTTTTAGTGTGGTTTCATCATTCCTTATTAGTACTATAAATGGGGACTATAAATTTCTTTCTTCTACAATATATGTAATAAAATACTTAATGGATTGTGAATGACATGTTATAAAACTTGGCATTAGGTACTGCAATTTATATTTAAATGCATCTCAGGCATAAATAAATGCTCTATAAATAGAAAAGTATCTGAATTCAGAATACATATAACCACTCATTTAGGTGTAGCATTTTGGATGATGAAATCATTAGATAGTAATTTATTTCTGCAGAAAGAGGCATTTCTTGTATTTTGAAGGGAGATCACGAACTTCCCTGAGTAAACACTTTTAAGTAGAGAAGGATTTTATAAAAATTAGAGTGTTGTATATATTCCTAGTGGAATTTTGGTAACCTGTAAACAGAATCCATAATTTCAGAAGCACAGAACTGGCATAGCTGCTGCAAGTGAAACAGTAATCATGGGGAACTTCTTCTAGAAGGAACCAGAAGAATCAGAGTAGGTAGGAGCAAACAGTTTCACAAACCTTAGTGAGGGCTGGGACCAGTATATTAAACTGCTCATTCAGCCATGAAGTGAGAGCTGAAGGATCTACAGGACAAGCATGGATGAAAGTGGCCTTATGCTTTGTTTGCAACATGCAGAGGAATGAAACAAGACTTGGAAAAAGGCTACTTAGTGAGTCCATTCCAGATCATTCCCTTCAGGATTTTCAAGTGAAGTCAGGCTAAGTATTTGGATGGGTACAGATCCGAGCACTTACTGTGAGAGAGATTAGTAGCCGTACCTGTAAGACCAACCACGCAGAAAACCAGCACACAGCTCAGACATGAATAAATTAAATCATTTACTTGCCCTTCTGCCCTCACCCTCTGCTGCCTCTCCATGCCAGCTATGGGCTGGGGCTGTATCCTGCTACCTCTTCTGCAAAAGCTAAACAGCAGTGCTTGTAAATCAGTGTTAGTTTGGAGCTACAACCAGAAACTAAACGAGTTCTTCTGCTGGCTGTTTCTGTACCACTGAGATACACCACCCTGCAGAGTGTGGGTGCAGTGTGCAGAGATAGGCTGTGAGCTCTTGGGCATTTGGAAGATCTGTTTTGTGAGATGATAAGGGGTTTCGTCCCTTGCTCAACTTGTTTTATCAAATACTACTTTTACCAGCAGCAGCAGTATAAAGGAACACAAGGAAACTGTTGGATGATTTCCTGGAATGAAAGAAAAGAATAAAAGCCAAATCAAAAAAACAGCCCAGTGCTGCTGCACAGGTGATGTTGGGGGTTAATCCCTGCAACCTTTCATCTGTATCTCAAGTGGGTTGAAATTCACTGAAAATGTAGTGGGGAAGAGGCAGCAATATGATGGAGTGATTGCAGATCTTTATTTCCTTAAGCAAATGGTTTGAAATTACTTCTTAAGGTTAGTAATTAATACTTGCTGGGTTTGACTCTGAAATGAGTTGCTCTACTGCTCCAGCAGAAATGACAGAGGAAATTGCTAGAATGGTGCTGCAGCCCATCAGAGAAGTTGTACTAAGTAGAAATAAATTGAGAGGGGCCCATGACTGGGCTAGCAGTAATTCACAGGCAAGGGGGGTGGTTTCCCCTGGTCTTTTTTTCCTCACTTTTTCATGTACTTGTAATTCTGCTGGAAAGGGGAGGATAACCAAGAAGTTGCTGTGGAGTCAGGGGTCAAGGCTGAGTCTCTGTATGTACCAGGACATCACAATTTCATAATGTGCCTGCCGTCTCTGTATCATTGCAGTGTGCTTGCTGAGGTGGCCAAGCCCACCTCTGTCTCTGTCATGCGAGGGAAAGTTAGAGGAGAGGTGATTTGTCTGGTCTGTGACGCTCACTCTTCATTACATAAGCCTGTTGTGTGGTTTGAGCCAGCGATACTAAACCCAGCTAAACACTAAACTCACTGGTATTGACTCTGCCACTGCAAAGATATTGAAAGGTGTAAAGGGTTTGCATACTCTCATTTTCATCAGATTGCAAGTACTTTTCTTGAGCATCAGTAATAATGTCTTTTTGAAAATGCTCTGCAGAGGGTGAAAGTCTTCTGTGAATTTTTACTTTAGTATTTTATAGACCTCTGTTTCCTTGTTACAATTACTTCAACTTGAATAAACTGAGGATTTCTCTCTAAGATGAAGATTTCTATTGAGCACAGAGATTGAAGTTAAAGCTTTGATCCTGCAGATCTCCTGACATCTGAAGCATTCGTAGTGAAAATTATGTCCTTGCATTACTAGACAGAACCCTCTGGATTTCTACACAGAAGATAGAGCCTGTATGGCACCTACTACTGTAAACTCTCGTTGTACTGCTGAGATATACCAAAGAGGTTATCTCAGAGTCCTTTGTTTTTCAAACTTTCTGAGTATTACAAGATGTCATTCAGTACACAGCAGTGCCTGTGAGGAGTATCTGGTAGTATCAGTATCCTCATACTCAAATGGAAGATCACAGTCCGGATCATGAGTAGGTTGATCTAGTTCTGTTAAAGTTTCGAATGTTTCTTACAGGACTCATGGAAGACTTGGCCTATGTTGGTAGAAGTTCAGTTGGTTTGACTTGGTCCAAAGCTGTCATGCTCTTAAGAGGACAAGGGCAAAAGTGGCTGTGAGATTTTCATTGTAAGGGTAGATCTTGGTGCCATCTTGAGCAGGATTTCTGTGCTGTTTCCTTCAGTGGAGGAGGCTTTGGGAGAGAAGATGCTGTTCAGCTGATGTAGGGATACTTGAAGAGGGATGGTTGCTACCCTTTCTTTTTGCATCTTTTCCCATGTGCTCTGTTTGTGGTCCCTGATTCTGTTAGTCTGTGGGGCTGATACATACAGTTATTTATTAGGTGGTCTTACAGGCTGTAAGGTAACAGAATTGGTTGGTTTCTCTTTTCTGTAGGGGCAAGGAGAGAAACCAGGTAGGCACTCCTAGCAGCATCCTTCACTGCTCCAGAGGCACACAACCACCACAACTGAACTAACTTCAAATAACTCATCTTAAGGCCAAAACAAAAACTTGTCAAAACAAACCAGAAAGCAAGTAGTTTTCCTTTCATTAATGCTGCATTTCCCCTGCTTGAAGCTGGTTCATTAAACTGAAAATTGCTCAAGACAGGCATCTCTGTAAAGAATGCTTGGAGCAAAATTAATTAGTTTTGCTAGGTTAGTAATGCACCTTGCTTCAACTGAAATTGAAATTATTTTTTCCAATGAAGCCACAACACTTTTTATCAAAATTGTCATTAATTGTAGGAAATAGGAGTGTGAGGGAAGAATTTATCAAATCTAATTTAGTCGTGCAGTGACCCCTAAAAATTACTGATTTTCCTCATGAGATGCTGTAGGATTTAAATAAACATCTGAACATAGCCTGACCAGCTCTGAGTTTGTATCTAGTCTAGGGAATTCCCAAGTGTCCTTTCGTGTTGTTAAACAATAGATGGGTAAATTATGCCTAAGGGTATTCATAAAATGTTGAAAAAAATATTTAAGCTGACCGTGCTCACGTTTGCTGTTCCTTTTTTTTTTTTTTTAATCACGATTTATGTCCTTTTAAAGTTGCAGTACAGTTTGGAGAAGTGCTTTATTTTGTATGAACTGTGTTTGCAAGTGGTGATCCACTGAGAAATTAGCATGGAATAAATAGAATTTTAATTCTGCAGCTGTTTCTTTGGTACTCTAAATGGTTTGGTTTGATGCTTTTCGGTGGCTAAGGCAAAACACAACTGCAAGGTCAGATGAGTAAATCTTCTGAAAAATTGTGATTTGTTCTTACAGTGGATACCCTCAGAAAACTGAGTGCCACAAAATTGCCCATGACAGAAACTAGGTTACAGGCGAGCTCATGGAGACAACACCCTGCTAGGTATTTAAAGCAGTTCATAAGTTTCCAGCTGCTGCATTGAGAATTTTGGCTGGAGATGCCAAATAGATTCACTTAATGATCAGCCCTTGCTTCTTGTAGCATCCCTAAGTATTTTTTTTAAATGAAGAATGAGGGTATATAGAACCTATAATGTGTAATAACATCGCTTTGATATATCCTCATGGGATGAGACTAAATTTCTAATGCTGACTGCAGTTCAGCCTTATCCTGGTAGTCTGGTTCCCTCTGTGAATAATTGAAATGTTGCTGTTGCAGTGTCAACAGAAACAGCATGGTTTGGGTTTTGAGAGGAGGGGTTATTTTTGCTTTTCTTAAAAACAACTTTTTAAGATTTCTTCCCACCAACAGTGCTTTTGTTTTCTTGGCATCCTGACTGTGTCTGTCTGGTTTGTTTGGTTTTTTTTAATCCCCTCCTTATGTGTAGATCTTGGTGCTGAATTATGCTTTTCTTGCATGGCATTCTGCCAAAACACATAAATGTAGGAATATTAGGGACAGTAAGTATCCAAAGTATTTATCATTATGGACATTTTTATTTCTGCTGGAGTCCCAAATTTCCTTTCCTTTCCCCTCCCACTGTTAATCTCTTATTGTGCTGATTGATACATTCATTATACTATATTGAGGGTTTTCCCCTCCTTTTTTTCTTCCCGAATAGAGAACATTTCTGCTGCAGCATCTTATTTTTATGCTGTTTTTCAGCTCATTATCTCTCTCTCAGTAACTAATGTATTTTTAATGTATTTAAATTTCTTTCATGGTATCAAGTCCGTGAAAGGAAGAGACACTGCTCTTGAAATTATTCAACCTGTTGAAAGTATCAGATCCATAACTTGAAAATCATGTTCTGTGTCTGGGTTTAGATGTCACGTCAGTCTGGCGAGATATTCCTCTTCATGGGATACCTGATGAGCCCAAAGATACAGTGTGGGCTGTATCTGCACAGCCTGCACTTTGTGGGAAAAGTCTTTTTCCTGTCTTTTCCTTCCATGGATGTGAAAGAATTACTGTCCAGAATTCTCTGCATACCGGTGTAGTCACACAGTAGCTAAAGGGTTACAACCTGCATGAAAACAGAAATATTCCAAAGGTTTTCTGGTGGTTGCTGTTCCCTTTGCTTCCTCCTGCTCGCCAGAGCTGCATGCGTGGAATTGAACACTTGTTTTAGTGTGATAGGAGACCCATCACAGGGTTTATCTGCTGCTTTAAAGCCTCCTATCTGAGCTTAGGGTACAGGTAATACAAGTAAGAGAACAGTTGGTCTGGGTTCGAGGGCTGGCTGGAGGAAGGGCCAGTACTGTGTGAGTAGCTGATTTTGGGAGGGAGGATGAACCAAGTGATTTCTGATTTAAAGACTTCGAAAAGTCTACTTTCTCATTTAAACGAAAACAAACAGAAGGATGCAACAGTTCTGCTTTTTTTTTTGTTTTTGCTGGCAATCGTATTTACTGCCTCTGATGCTAATTTTCAGTATTAGTTTTCCTGAAATGAAATTTGATTTAGTGGTTCTGAAGGTATGTGGACAAGGCTCTGCTACATCTCTATCAAGGTACTTCTAATTTTCTCTAAACATTTTACAACAGTATTCTCAGCCAAGCTGTCCAGTTGCTGTAGTGCCAGCACCTTGCCTCATGGTGCAGCAGGTGTTTCATAAGGCAGAGTGATTTCCACCTGCTCCCACTTCACACTACGGCCGTGACAGCCCTACTCCTTCTTTGTCACCGCAGGCTCTCTTCTTGTCTCCAGAGGGAGGTATCCATTGAATTAATGGCTTTGGGAGTGTGTTTGGGTCCACAGATGATAGAGAATAGGAGTCTGAGGGGCAGACACTGTGTGGGTGCTTCTTTGCTCTTGTCCCACTTGCTGTTTGTTGTAAAGGAATTATAATTGATGCTAATTTAAGGCACTTGGCATAGGATTTGAAAAGGGAATACATCCACTTGGCAAATGCTAGTTCTTGGAAATCTTGCTGCAGAGGAACAGAAACAGTAACTCTAAGACAAATCTCTCTATTTACTTGACACAAACTGCCTCCGTGAGAATTTCCTTAATACGTTCTCTTCAGTGAATGCCTTTTTATTTGTTTTATAGTACTTTGTCTTTGAATGGCTTAGTGTTTTTTGTAGAAGTATGTTGTGTTTAGAACTTGACAGAGGTTAATCCTGGAGGAAGATGTCAGGTCTGCTTTTCCTGTAAGCTGGGGAGGCAACAGAAAAGAGAAAGGAATTAAAAGTCTTCAAGGACAAGACATAAAATAAAATAAAATAAAATCAGACAGAAATAGTTGTATTAACTAGGAAAGCTGTCTGGGCAACATCAGAAACTATGATCCCTTTTATTATATGGATCAGAAATGTAGGACATTTTTATCAAATCAAATGTAATGATATTAGACTTTCCAGTGCTACTTTGATAATGAAGGTTAATAAATTGCTTATGACTCATTACTTGGTTGCCAGGAAATGTACTGACCATGGAAAACATCTTAGGTGATGAGTGAGGGGATTGTTGAAAATGTTATTATGTTGGAGGTGGTTGACTTCCTTCATAAAAAGACTTTTTAAATGGACTTTTGCACTGGGAGTATTAAGTGGGTAATTCACACTTAATCCTACTAAACTGTAATTGATTTGTAACATGTAAAACGTGTGCTCCAAATATCAAACAAGAATAATAGCAAAGGAAGAGTTACCACGACTAACTAGCCCAGCTCTGTGTTAGAGGGAAGAGTGGTAAAAAGGTTAACAAACACTTGTAAATGCAGTTCTGCCTTCGCAGTGGGAACTGAGCAACATTACTTGGCAACTGGTGAGATTCCAGCTGTTCCTATTGGAAAAAGATGTGTATGCAAACTAACAAAAAGAGTCTTAGCTGTCAATAGGTGATTCTGCACTTCTGGTCTGACTTGAACCATTGCCAGTTGCTGTAGCCAGGGGGTATCAATCATTCAACACTCGTTGCTCACAAATGGTGTTTAGACCCCTCAAAGTGATAACAAAACTCAGCGGCATCTCAGTATGTTCAAGAGGATGTAATAGAGGTGGCGGTGGTGATACAGAAGAGTAAAACTTTGTGAAATTAGTACAGGAGACTGGCAGTTTGATAACATCCAGAAAAGCACATTTGTGTGCACCAATGTACTGCTGAACACAGTAGCTTTGAGACTCTGTTGGGGTGTTTATTTACAAAATTCAATATGTCTCTGTTATTTTTTAACCTTGACAGGTATTGTTTTAAGCATGTGGTAACTCACTGTCTACTTCACGTCAGGTATCTTGGAAGCTCAGCAGAAAAAACTCAGTATTTCTCAGGCAGGAAAAGTGGAGAAGTACACAAGGGCATCTCGGCTCCAGCAGGTGTCACTTGCTCTTCGTTCTGGGCATCCTTCTCACAAAAGCTCCTTTGCACTGGGTTTTCCTTATGCTTCTCCATGCAGAAGAATTTCTGTGTAGCAGCACAGCCTGGACTAGTAAGCACTTTCCTTACAATACTGAGTAACCATGCCAGCTTCTGTCAAATCGCAGCAGCCTGATTACTTTGGGTTTACACTCTTTTGGCGTAAAGAAGACTCCGTAACACTGTTTATTCACATAGATTGTTGTTGCAGCTGAAGTGCCATGGAAAATGACTATTTACTCTTCTGTCTGTCAAATACAGGAAAAAGAAACTACAGACCCATGTTCCTCTGCAAGTCATTATTCCTCTGTAGTGCTGAGTAGGGATGTCATTTTACTGTGTGTTGACAATGGTTAAAGTCAAGAACCAAACACTTAATAAATATTTAATTATAGTAGTTAGTTATTTAAACATTTCTCGGACACAATATTATAATTAATTGCAGTTATTAATTCTAGGGTTCAGTGCTTGTCTTTGAAAGCTGTGTGCTGCTAAGGTCTCCAGACCTTCTCTGTCAGCCTGTGAGTTCTGGGGTTTTAGAGATGATAGACTCCCCTGTGACAAGTACCATCTCTGTACTGCCCTTTATGACTGCTTTCTGCTGAGGCTTCCAGTTCCCAGGCTGGTGTGTGCAACTCGTGAGGACAGGAGGGTGAGTGGGGCAGGAGGTGAAAGGGCTGACTTGCCCTCCAAGGCTAGTTGGATGCGCAGGGTAAGGCAGAAGTAATGCACATCTCTCAAGTTTACATGGCTGTTCCAGCACATGGAAGCTCTTGGGAAGCTTTAATGAAAAGTGCTAAGACCACCAAGCAAGCTGTTTTCCACTCCATTTTTAGAGTGCACAATCCTTCTGACATTGCCTTTGGAGCCCAGTTGTAATGTAACTGTAATCTGTAACATAAAGAGTATTAAATGTGCCAGAATTTCTTTCGCATCTGTCTTGATTGCTATATTTCACAGTCTGGGTATGTTACATTCTTGCTAAATCCTTACGGAGTCCATTTATGGATTGTAAGGGTATTCTACTTCCTGTGAGGTGTTTGAAAGTGTTTGTTAGCTTACAATCAAGTAGTTCTTTCTGTGCAGTAAAATCGACTCTTGGAAACTTGAGCTTAACCCTGGTAGCATTTCTAAAATGTGAAAGTTTTCAAGATCGCTGTTCAAAACTATCTTTTGTAAATCATTTGTACTCCTAAAAAAAAAAGATTGAGTGACTTTGACAGAAGTATTCTTATTCCAATTACTATTATTTTTGATACAGAATTTTTTGCATTAATTTTTTCTGGACAAAAATAGTTTTCAGACATACGTGTTTTATGGCTCCTTCAAATCTTGCCTTATTTCCCAAGATTTTGAACTTTTTCCTTTTTCACAGAGTGGCAGCATGCCTACTTGCACAGTTAATACTTTTAAGACCAAAAAAAGCTATAAATACATATATTTGGGGGAAGTTTGAGCAGGAGATCAGATCATATCTGTGTCTTTGTGGAGGCGGACTCTGTGGCTGAAACGGGGTTTTTTCCCATTACTTTAGGAAGCTGCACGTAAATAGCACACTCAGAAAAACCCACCTGGAGTTTATGGGCCGATGTTCCCGGATGGTTTTAGCACACACTTCTCTATCCCCACACAGCAGCCTCTTGCCTGCACGAATGATGAGGTTTGTAGGAACGAGGGACAGTTATTCCTTGTTTAAAAGCTGCTGGTGAGGCAAGGGCTTCACTTTTGCAGAAGCTGTACAAGGAATGAAGGAGGTAAGTTCTCTAAAGCAGGCCGGTGCTCCAGGCAGGGTTTTTGTGCTTGACTTGAAAATCTGAGAGTCCCGTTTCTGCTGAGCAGGCAGGTGGAGACTTCCCCAGGTGCCGTGTAGCTGTAGGAGATGAAGAGGTCTGATCTGGTGCCTTGCTTTCAGCCGAGCGGTAGTGCTGTATCTGAGGAACGTAGCCGTGCCATGGGACTGAAGGGTGCCACTTCTCAGCAGGAGCCTCAGTGCTGCCAGGGCAGCCGGCTCTGCCGGGGCTTGGTTGCCGTCCCCTTGGGCACAAGGGCAGCAATGTCTCGTGGAAGCCTCATGCTAGTCCTGCCGTGGTTTTGTAGTTGTTTTCTCAGAGCCAGGGGTCCGTTGCCGTGACATCCCAGGCTTGGGATTGAGCTTTTTACTGGCAGAGGTCCACAGTGCCAACTGCAAGCCCTACAAACATGTGTAGGGACGCCAGTGATATTTCAAAAAAGCCATTCCTGTTGTGTTTTGCAGAAAATTAATTTTGATTGACAGTTTTAAGAAGGTCACATTGATTTAATTAGAAGTTGTATTCACTTCTTCTACTGTTGTTTTATAAAGATTACTCAGATTTTTGTGCAGTTTTAATCTTTCTGTTTTCTCAGAAAACTTAAGATGCTGCAAAAAGACAGAACCAATTATCTATCAAGCACTTGCATAATCCTAAAATATACCTCTCTGTAAGTATATAATGACAGTGTGCACTTCGAAATAAATTCTTCTAGCAGTAACAAAGCTGGGGATTTGATAAGTCTCACAGGCCAATTTCAAGTGAGCAGAAAGAGACAATTTGTCACAGTCAAGTGATCTTAGGACCTGCTGTCTTTATTTTCTTAAAATATGAAGTATAAAAATTTAATGCTGTAATTTTATGGAGATGTTCCTAACTCAATTCATAGGGATTTAAATATGGTAAAGTAGCAGTATATAATCGTTTTTGTGAAAAAAGTTGTGAAGTCAAACCACCTACATTGAAGTAACTAGTCCTTGCAAGTTAGAGGAAAGTGTAGAGATAAGTGCATGAAAAAGTCTTCACTTATTTTATACGTATGAGCTCAAAATTCTTGGGGTTTTTTTCCCCCACCTTCTTCTCTACAAAGTGGACTCTGGGTTGCACCTGATTTACTCATAAGTGTAAATTAAACACATAAGAATTTGGGTTGCAGAGGATGATTTTGGCTCCCTGACATACTTCTGTACTTGCTTTTTCCAGTCTCCAGCCTCATTTGTATGCTTTACACAGGGACACAAAGCATTGTCTGAGTGAGATTTTGGACAGAGTTAATGAACATGGTCGTACTGCTCTTTATGCTTCTTAGGCAGTGGAAATGTTCTGCATCTGCTAAGCCAGTATAAACAATGCAGGCAGTAAATAAATGACACATAAAGATTTTGGAGTAAATATAGTAGTATGATTAACCTTTTATCTTTGCTGATACAGACTGTGAAAATGGGCGAATTGAACTTGGAGCAAACCTGTTCTCCCCTGTCAGATCTGTGATCCTCCCTTCCTGAGGCTGTGATTTGGAGGGACGCCTGCACCACTCACCTGCTGGCAACTGCATAAATCCCTCGGCTCTACAACCCCTGCCAGGCTTCGTGACAGTCACATTTTTCTGTGGTTCTTTTCAGTGGCCTTGAAATGAGTCACAGGATGTAAAACCTGAGCGGTGTTGGGGGAATTGTGTGTGCTGCCCTCTGTTTGTGTGTTCATTTTCATGGATAAAAGGAAAGTGTGTTCTCCAGAAGTGATTTGACCTGAATAGGAAAGTGCAGAGTTTCTACTTAGATGTGATTTATTTTTCCTGCATTTGCTGTACTCAAGCTAAGATTTTGTCCTAAACTTTTAACTCTAATTTATAGCAAGAAAAGTGACTTCTTATATTCCTGTAGTTCTTGCAGTCCATCTTCCGTGCTGACAAGTGAGCCATGACACCCATATATCCTAAGCAATTAGGTTCCTTTTCCAGTGTAGCACTTCAATAAAAGCCCTCCAAAAACTGGATGATGATCATGCCACCCAACGCTTTACGATACTCTGTATTTTCTGTGCCTAGGTAAGTATTCATATGTTGTCTTACTAAGTGGTTGTTTAATTGTAATAGCTGGTGTGGAAAACACTATTAGGACCTAGCTGTGCTGTTCTGCCAGTTCCTTGTTATCACCTGATTATCTTAGGAGGAATATTTACAGCAGTGAGCATTAGTGGGTAAACCTTTTTGAAATTATTTAGCATTACTGTATAATACTGTGCAATATCTTTATCTGGTTCAAGTAAGTGAATAGTAGTTTGAGTGAAGCTTCTAGATTTTATATTGTGGAAAAATGTCAACAATTACAGTGCAGTGTGGCCAGATGTCATTTCTTTGACATAATGGTGTTGCACCGATGACTCACTTATTACCTGCAGCTACTTAGAGCTGAAAGAGAAAGGACTCATAATGTCTTTTCATTACATAATGAGAGAAAAGGTGAGTCTTGTGTCACACTGTTGACTTTCCTCAAAGAAATTAGGAGTGCAGAAATCCAGCACAAGATGATGAAGGACCAAATGGTCTGTAGGATAATAAAAAAGTTAAAGTAAGCTGAAAAAAATACCCAATTGTCCTTAAACTGCGTGAAATGGAAGAAGATAGTTTGGTGTGGATTTATTTACTTTTTCTTTAAAATAACAAAGAAAGCTCTCTTTCACTCTCAAATCACGGCAGCACAGCAGTTATATTGCAGTGAGTAGCCTGGTATTCATGGCTTTTCTAGTGGACAAACTGTGCACGTTCTATTGCTTTTACGCAGTCTCTTCTATTGCAGTTTATGAAGAAAAGAAATTATCATGGGAATCAGAAATAGATAATTAGTATCAACAAAAAATGCAATTATCCTTGCAAAATTAGACTATTTGGAGAAGATTGGGTTTTTTAAGTCGTGGAATGATTTCAACCAGAGGAGGGCTACAGAATGTTGATTCCAATCTCATGTTAGTTATCCTTTTCCTGACTTCCCAAAACAATTCATACTAGCTGCAAAATTAGATACAGACTTTGAACTCTTGCCTAGCAGAGCCAAGTCTCCACCGAGAAATGAAATGAGGCTCCATTTCTCTGTTAAAATACTGACTAAATGTGGAAAGAAATTGATTGAATTAATCCATGCCAAGCCTTTTGTTTAGTTGTTTTCTGTTTTCACATTTTATTATTCTTGAAAGCTTTTCACCCCCTTTATTAGTCTGTTCCAGATACCTGCAACTCCTTCCCATGTGATGTCTTCCACAAAATGCCTGTATTTGTCCAAATCACCACTGGAAATATTAATTAGCACTGGATGCAGATGGGGTTGCACCCGAACTGCACTTGTTTAACACTTGCAGAGGGTAGGCTTCCAGTTGGGTGTGTGCAGCTGCATTCTCGTGGTGACATTGGTAATGTCCCTTTGCATTTATGAGAACATAATATTGGGATAATACTGAGGAGCTGGGAGGAGAGGGCTGTTTCTGGCTGGGTGCCACAAAACTGACAACTCCTTCCAGGAAGAAAAGTGAGACTGATTTGATGTTATATGGCTGCTTATTTGTAGTTGCCTTAAAGCAGTGTGCAAATGCCTGCAACTTCAGAATATTCTGGAAAGTTAAGTTTAGTTACTTTTTTTATTTTGGAGTGGTGAAGTTAGGACATTAAAGATTCAGAGAAAGTTTCATTTAGCATTCTGTGTGATGTACTGTGGCTTAGAGAAGGACCATCAAGTGACTTGGACAAAACTAACTTAGCCGCATATTCTTTAATTGATTCTTCTTGTGCAGGTGAGTAAAGCAAACTAATCAGAACCTGGCCTTTCATGGCAGAGTGTCTTTATCCCTGATCCAGCATAGCATTTTAACTATCCCTCTTGAATATCTCTGATGTTAGAGGAGCTTTACCCTGCTAGAGGTGACCATGTGGCTGAATGCAAGCCTTGCACACTGCTGACAGTCCTAGGATTGTGAAAAGTCTTAGGTTTGAAAACAAAATCTTTGCTTTAGCTATTGCAGACACAGTTGTGCCCTAAGGGTGAATCACTGCTTTGGATGCCAGGCAATGTTTATTATATTATTTCCTCAGGAGTTACCTGGGCGTGTCCATTTAATCTAGATCAGTGGCTTCAGAGGAGCTCTGTTTCTAGGTGATGCCTGGGAATGTGCCCTGCAGTGTGAAATGGATGCTGCTACTTGGGAAAGCTGCCAGATTGTTTTAAATACCTAGAGCAGAAATAATAAAAATCTTTGGAATGTCTCATGTATTCTAAATATTGTTAAATAATTTTAGTTGCTAAACTGGAAGAGGAAACCAGGAGGGCATTTACCTTTACCTAGGTAATTTGCTAGTAGGAAAAGTCCTATATGAAATGATCAGTCAGCTTATGTATGAGCCTGTTGCTTAGCAACTACACAAGTAAACTTTCACATCTCACTACATTTTCCAGATCTCATTAGATTCAACAAATAAAATTAACTTTATCTGCAAAATACAGAAGAAAACCTTGCAGTATAGAAAATGTTGGCTTCCTGTCATGTTATATATTTATACTTATATCTTAGGAGCAACAGGTATAGCAGAAATGAATGTGTAATCTTCATGCAAACTGCTAGGATAAAGGCAGTTCACATCAGTGAATATTAGCTACCTGTGTTTTCTAAAGTAACATCCTGTAAAAACACTTGCTCCTTGTCCTGGTTTCAGCCCAGCCCCACGTGCAGATCAGCCCCACGTGGCTGCTCATTCATTTCCTCCTGATGGGATGGGGACAGAATTGGAGGCATAACAGTGAGAAAACTCAGGGGCTGAGATAAAGACAGTTTAATAGGTAAAGCAGCAGCTGCACGTGCAGGGAAAGCAGAACAAGGAATTCATTCCCCACTTCCCATGGACAGGCAGGTGTCTCAATGTCCCCATTTCCTTCTTCCCCCAGCTCTGTGTGCTGAGCATGGCCCCACATGGTCTGGGATATCCCTTGGGTCACTTGGGGTCAGCTGTCCTGGCTGTGTCCCCTCCCAGCTCCTTGGAGAACATTTAATGACTAAGCTTGAGAGATTTCTCTAGGTGGTGATAAGGATATTCCTAAATAACATTTTTAAAACTGAGATTTATACAGTGAAGCTTGCGCTACAACCTTTTTTTTTTTCCCCTGAACTTACAGAACAAATCTTAGGATGGTCTGGAAATACCTGTTTCACACAGAAACAGAATGCAGTAAATGTTCAGAAAGTATCTAAAAGATATATAGAAATTGTTAGTGTTCTACTCTGAAAGTGTTTGAAGCATTTTAAAGAACAAAATGCAGTGCACTCCTGTTTGAGGTTTATAAAACTGACCCAGAAACAGTGATGCCTGACACATTGTAAGAGGTGATGTCCAAAATCAAACAGGTTTTGCAAGCCAGCATCATCAGATATGGCTAAGGTCAATAGTATGTTTCTGTGTATTAAATTGCTATTAAATTGGTTGAATTTAACTGGTTGAAATTATTTTGTTTCACTAGGCAATTATATCATGGATAGATACGGCCCATGTTTGGAAAGTCAAGGCTGAAAATCAGATCTTCTCAAAGCAAAGATCCAGTAGTGCTTAACATCTGGTACAACTGGAGAGGCCTAAGGTAGGTTCTTGATCTGTAGCAGAGAGAGGCTGGTGACCTAGAGAGAACCTCAGTGGTGGCCTTGGTAATTTTCTCCCCCTAATGGGGCTATTGTTTTTCTCTTCTTTGGGAAGGTAGAGCCACTGCGGCTGTTTGTGCATCTCTTCCATGAGGAAGGTGCTATGGAGCTACAGTACTTAAGCTAAATTTACAGTTCCTCCGTTTTATACTTCAGTGGCTTTCATTTAATCTTAAAATTAGGCAGCTCTTTAGAGAACAACTACATTTTCTGGAATAGTCATTTGCTGAAACATTTCCCAACATTTGCACAGGGTACAGTTTACAGACACTTCCTTCAGGAAATGTTCTTAGGCTATTCTTCAAGTAATTTTCAGGTTGTGCACTTAAAGGGAATTATTTCCTTTATCACCTAATGATCCTGAGATGCTGAATGCAATATTACGGGAGGCAAGTGGCTTGAATTTCTGAGACTTGGCAGCCACTTAGTCTCAAGTAAGGCTGCAATAGCTTTTCTACCTTTTCTTTTGCCTTTGTTGTTACTGGTATCCCAGATGGATAGAATCCTGGTGTGACTAGGGGCAGCCACCCAGTTTCTCTGTTGCATGACATGACTGGGCAGTGTGCTGCATCTGCTAGGATGGTGGGAGTTGTGGATTTGCTCATAAGGAACTTGGCTGACCTGAGCCTGAACCTGAGGGTGTATTTGAATCCATGCACAGAGAAATGCGTGCTCTCTGCTTGTCTCTCTCCTCTGGCATCCCAGAGACTGAGCCATCAGGCGTGGGCTTGAACAGCAGGGAAAATGGGTCGTGTGGAGAGCTACCACGCACTGCCAGCCAGTAGTGCCTTGATGGAGTGGTTGCACCTTGAGAAACTGTGGTTTGGGCCACTTTTAATGCTTATCCCTGAGTGGACATGCTTAGTGAGTCTTAAGTGAATCCAGTGGTGATGTGTGATGGAAAAGTTTTAATTCTTCCCTTTGCACAGAACTAATGGCACACAGAGCAGAGATTCCATTTTGTTTCCATGGAAGGTTTTCATAACTCTTGCTGCTCAGATTATTTACATCTTTTTTACAAGAAATGTAGGAAAATACAGTAGCTGCTTCTCAGCGAGACAGACGTGGTGGGGTGTTAGTACTTCTACTGAGACTTGGGTGTTTGAATGCAGAGCAGTGGGAAGATGCAAAGGAGACAAAATAATAACCTCCTAATAACATCTCTGACTTATGGAGACAGAGTCCTGAAAACATCATCCATTTGCTGTTCCTGCATCTTCCTCTTGTTAGCAATCAAATCAAACTATCAATATTTGGTGTGCTCGTGTTTCTACAGATAATTACATTTAACAGCTTTTATTTATGCAAGTCTTGAGGAAGAACTTCATTGCATTTGAGTTATTTCTTTCTTCTATTTGTCTGAGACCAATCAGGCAGATAGAACTGTGCTTTCATTAATTCCCAGCCTAATTTATCGTCTCTATTTTTTATCTTCACCAGTTTCAATTTATTTCTTAATCTTGGCTACAGAGGACTGTGATGAACTTGTACTGAAAAATCTGAAACCAAAGACAGCATTTAATCAAAATGTTTGTACACTGAATTTCATTTCCCTGATTTTATTTATTTCTTTAGATACCTGATATAGGAGTTTAAGTGATGGAACTAAATAATAGTGAAAGCAAATGATCACAGGGAAAGTTCTGCTGATTCTCATAGCTCCTGTCTTGGGTTGATAGTATTTCATTAATTTCGTTTGAGATCCTATGTGACAGCATAATTATGATAGAATAAGACTTAGCTAGGTGGCATAAAATTACCTGCCAGTAAAGCCTCGAAGGCAAGGTCACATGGAGTACAAGTGTCTTCAAAATTATGTTTCTAGAACTAACTGTTATAGCTACAGAAAAAAAACCCAAAACCAAGTAACATTGTAATTTTTGACACCTCCTCTAGCAGCTGCAAAGCAGTTCACCAAAACGGTTTCTCCAAAGCACTTTGAAAAGTCATTAATTTTAATTTAGAGTTCATTTTTGTTTATGTGGGACTATATTAAAAATCAGCTTTGTGGATTTGAAGCTGGGAGTTAAGAAAGCAGTAAACAGTTCTTCAATCATCTACTACATTTGGTAGGGCAGTTTTAAACCTGCTGTTCCTGAAAAACAGAACAATGCTCTGATACTTTTTATGAGATCAATATGCATAGCTGCTTAGCACAGGTGCCTGTAGATAGTAATATACTTTATGTGGGCTTTGCTCTTTCTAGATTGTACCCCAAAATATTTTCTTATTTAGTCTTACATATAATTAGGACAGCCCTAATATCACTTCTGTGTAGGGCCACCCTGTCAATCCCTATATTAACAGAGCTCCTAATATACAGACCAGGTTTTCATTCATCTGCATTATACAGAAAAGAAGAAATTCCCCCTTAGAACTTCATGACCATCAGTGCATTTGGCAAGACAGCCGGTAAAACCGTTAGGGTGTCTGACATGTATGTAAGTTCTATTCCAGAAAGCGTAGCGAGATGTGCCTTGTGCCTAAAGCAGCCCCTGGAGCCGGATCTGCGTACCCTCAAAGGGGCCGCTCGCAGCCCAGGCTGCCCTGGCTGCTCTGCGACAGCCCCGTGCACCCGGGCCCCCAGAGGTGCCGAGCAGCCGCCCCGGCACTGGGGGAGTCCCCGGGGTGATGACTTGGGAACTCATTTAGGGGCTCACACAGAAAGGCTGCCCTGTGCTGCCTTCTCTATCAGTCCCCTTGCCCATTAAATGAGAGCCTTCTCTACCACCTGTGGCGAGGGCTTGATCAACTGTGCCTTTTTAGGAGGTGTCTGGAGATCCCTGGATGATTTCTGCAGCATCACAAAGGTTTGCTCTTGATGCATCTAGAAAATTAAATAAATTTAAAAAGAAATTAATTATAACAAGGGTTTTTGAAATTAAAAGAAATATTTGTGCCTGTTTTCTGACACGGAGCAGTGTGTTGCATCTCCTGCCTTCTTGCAGGAGATAATGTATTTTGTTTTGATCAAGATTAATTTTGAGAAGATCTTCCTAGATTACCTTGTAAATATGTTTGTCTTTATATCAGTGTGTGTGTGTATATATATATATGTTTATTTTGTGGTTTATAGCATCAACTGTACTAACTCTGGAAGTAGGTGATTTCTAAGGGGGTTTTTTTGTTACTAGGTTTTTTATTTGTTACTGCTTTAAAAGCAAACCTAGTTACTGTTCTATAGCAGCAATGGATTCTTCTTTCCTTTGCTTTTTTTTGGCCTGTTCTTTTAAAATCTAACTCTCTTTAAATTCTATATAACTACTTTTTCCTTTGGGTGCAGTGTTTTCCTTAGTCTCTGCACTTCGACACTTCCCATGTGAAGTTGCACTCATTGTTTCTGCTCCTGCCTTATTTGAAATGAAAGCTAAAGACGTGTAGCAGAGGTAACTCCAAGTTCTTTGCTGATGGGGAAACACTGACAACGAAAAGCTTTAGATGACTCTCTATCACCAAGTCCTTCACCACAATCAAGAGTGGTTATTTCTCTGGTGTGATGGTGCCGTTGTGTGTTTCTGCCTGGGAGAAAGCCATCAGGGCACAAGTGGAACTTGACAGTTTGAAGGAGGTAATGGTTTCTCCTTTGAGCTTTCTGATTTTTATTTTGTCCTTATTTTTTTGGCCTTGAGCTTTGACTCTACACTTCACGGAGAAATTTAAATAGAATTATGTGTAATTCATTAAGTAAATCATTGTGTGATGTTTGATTGTTCTAGTTAATATTGTCTTTGAAATAGAAAAAGCCTGTCTTCCTGTAAATAGTGAAGAATTCAAGACAAGGAAGCAACCTCTTTTCTATTCTGCACCAGAGCAGTGAATAATATCTCTTTCCCGATCCTGAACTGGCCAGAAATTTTGTGTAGAGATGGAAAAAGTTAGATGGCAGGGATCATTTAGTGCAGCCATAGTAATGTCTTCCTGAAAAAGGCAAAAACCTTCCATAAAATGGGACCTGGTTTAGCTGTGATTTAGTTCTACAATTGGCTAGTCTGGCTTAAGGTTCGGGGCATAACCAGTCTTTTCAATATGAACTTTTACCTTTGAAATATGCTGATTGCCTAGAGTTGATGTAGAAAAGTAGAACAATTTGATCACAACCCCTACCACTTCCATGCCCCTTCAAACCCTCCAAAACAAACGAACACCACCTTCTCCCAGCTGTCCAGGCAGTGTAAGACCCATTCTGTTGGAAGAGAGAAGGTGTCTTTTCTCATTAATGTCACAGGAGCAGGGAGCTGATTTCTTCTGCTGTGTGTTTGTTTCTGTGCTTTATGGCCAACTCTATGTTCGATTATTATTTGTTTTCATTTCTGTTAATAAAGACTTCTAAATAACAAGAAAAGACTAGTAATAAAGAGAATTGGTTTACTTGTACTTGTGATCTTTGTATTCTAGTTGGAATTATGTTCCCAGCTTTAGTTGTGAATCCTAGTTTAGGGATATTATATCCCTTTTCCTTATTTGCATAGAAATGGCATTCTAACAAGTAGCAAGGTTTTCACACTCTGCATTTTTAAAAGAAAGTTTATTTTAAAAATTTAATGCCAGTGTGCTTTTTCTCCTACGAGATTTGGATCAGTACACTAAAGATATGGGGTCTGTTCTCTGATGGACTCCAATACATTTTAACAGGTGTTCTTTCAACAGGAGGAGAGCAAGAAATAAACTCAGAGCTTCATTTATGTGTAGATGTCAGGGCCATGATACTTTTATGCCTTCTCAGTCTAAATTTAGCCCAGTGTGATTTAGAGCCTTTGTGATTTAGGGCTGATGCTGGCAAGACAAGGGGCTGATGCCGGTCCCACGCTGACCGTGAGGGCTCAGCACAGCACTGAGAACCCAGCAATCAGTATCCCCCAGGGAAATTCTGGGGGCCTGGTGTGCTTTCTGGTTTGGACTTGTACATTGCCAGCTCAGTGCTTATAATGCTGGAAGAAAAGTTTCTCCTTAATGGGTCAAAACAAGATTGATTTTGCTCAGTGTCCCATTGGCCACAGTGTCTGTAAGTAGATATGCAAAGAAGAGTGAAAGCACAGCAAGCAAGTACCTATTTCCCACCTTCATCTCTGTGGCTTTCCTGAGCTGGATGTGATTTCGACCTCTTTGCTAACTCATAACAGGAGTATTTTCCATAAATGTGACCCTTTGTAAGCTTTTAGTATCTACCAACTATTTTCCCAGCATGCAATACATTTCTATGCATGTTGTGCCCGGCCAAGACCTCCTTGGTTCTAACCTGTGTCACTACCTGTTTTTACTAATTTTTTTGATAGGTACTAGGATCATAATTCCCTATTGTATCCCAGCTCCTAATTTTATATGCAATATGAACAGCTCCCTCCTTCTCGTACATACAGAGTGATTAAAGCATGTGACTAGCTACACAGCACATCAGATTTTCTGCTTCACTTGACTGCTCAGCTGAAGTGGGCTTAGTGCTAGTGGGTTTGATGTTCATTTTGTCTCCTTACTGTACATCTGATCCTGCAGTTGCTCTAATTCCAGATGTATCTTTCCAATTTCTTCCACAGTGAACAATACTGAAAAGAAATGGGTCAGCTCCCCCGTGGCAGCCCTGTCCTTTGAGTGCTCTTTGTGCCCTGGATGTTGGGTGTCTAATGAGCCTTTGGTGCTTCCAGTGAAGAACAATTTCGTTTTAGTTTTGGTTCCTTTTTGCTTGGCTGAGTTTTTGCCTGTCTTGGTATCGTTTTGCATTTGATGTACCATTTGATGTTTTCCTCATTTCAATGCAATTTCAGCTTTTTAAGTCTGTCATCTTGCTTCTAATAACCCCACACTGTGCTGATCAGCTGCTCTGGTTTCCTGCTTGTTCTCCAGCTCCTTGCCACGGTAGCCTTCACTGGCCCGGTGACTCCAGCAAGCTGCCCTTCAGCAGTCTTCACCACTGTCTCTTAGTATTCAAATCTTTAAAATATCATTTTTAGCTGCTTTTTAGTAAGTTTCCTAATTTTTATCTAATCTGCCTTCCTGAAGTTGAGTGTCACCAAAGGATTGGTTTTCCTTTTAATGTTTTTTTTTTATTGTTACTCCTGCAGAGGGTACCTCTAACTACTTTGAGGTCACTTCTGCAGTGATCATTTCTAGTTGTGTGATTCTGATTGACCTGTCCCTCCTAAGGACCAATCAGGGTCTTGCCTCCTGCTCGTGAGCTCCCAGGGAGCTGCTTCACACCCTTACTGGAGCATCTGAGCAAATGATCTTTGCCTAGTTTGTGAACAGTAACAAGCCTCTCTGTTGACAGTTCGTTTATTACACTTTCTGATCTCTCCTGGCATGCTGTGGTCAGTGTAGCCTCCCTGTTCAGCTGAAGGGTAATACAGACCCAATCCTTCGTTGCTGTTCTAGGCAAGACATTGCAAATCATGTGGATTCTGTGGTACTTGCTGAGATGATTCCACCCTTACATCTCCTTAGCATACAATATTGCAGTACAGGTCGCTCATTTTCCTGTCTTTTCTGGTTTTGGGTGTTTGGAGAGGGTTTTTTTTTTCCTCTTATAATTCATTTTTTATTACTGATAATAAAATGCCTTTCTCACTGTCTTCCTTCCCCCAAATTCCTCATACACTTCGTTTGTCAGTGTCTTCACTTAGCACTAGACATTGCAGTTGCTCAGTTGCATATTTAAGGTAAGAAAAACTTTATTAAATTGGACACTTGTTAAGCAACTCAAAGTAAGTTCATTTGTTATGAACTGTTTGCATTGTGCATTGAAAAAATTTGTGCTGCTTCTGAATAGACTCAGAAGTTGAGTCTGTGTCCTCTGTAACTCCAAAGCACTTCATAGTTATTGCTTTTTTAATTTGACACTTGGACTAATTTTTTATCCTCTGACTTTGCACTCAGGCTTTCAAAAGTGTGCAACGATTATTTTTTTTGGACTCCTCTAAATTTTCAGAATACTGTATTTGATTTTAATTGATCTATGGAAATTTAAAACCTTTGACCAGACCCAAGGCATTTGAAGTTTGGCTCTAAAATCCATAGACATGTCAAAAATATTGGCAGTTTGCCATTAGTGACTAGCTCTCAGCAGCCAGTGCTGTGCTTCTGGCAGGAAAGGCCACACAAACAGGGATACAGCTGCTGTCTCCAGAGTTTTTTCCCCTAGTCTGCCCTCTATCCGTCAAGAAATACGTTTATATCTAACATCAAAAGGTGCAAAAGAGGTAGATTTATGGTAGTGGTAATTTACCACACACTTTGGTATATTTTATCTGCTCACTTATAATTCCAGTAAAGGATATATATGGAGAAACCCTCTTACGCTAATCTAGTTTCTTCAGTGCTTTATATCTTGGTACAGATATATTTCAAAGTACAAAATGCAATGGTATTTGCCATTAGTAAAATTCCAGAGACCACATACATAGGTGCCACTGGTTGTCTGTGGAAAGGTTTGTCAAGTTGATTCCTTTCAACACCATCAGTGCTACTGTTTTAATAGGATATCTTCCAAATATATTCCCATTCTAAAGCTTAACTGTTGTCTTTCAGTTCTTTATAACTGAATGGGAAGTCATTTTGTATCAGTGGATTTAGGTTATTGTCTGTAGTAATGGAACTGTCTTTTTTTCAATTTAGCAAAATACCATTAAGAATTAATTTATGACCCAGCTACATTATTGAATTGTAGAGGTATGGAGGAGCATTACAGTCTGGGTATTCTTTCCAACAAAGTTCTAAAGATCATTTTTAAAGCACAGACACTTTCCTCCTTCATTGCGCTGTAACTCATATATATATAAATGTGATTTAGTGAATGTGTTTTTACTGGAGGTGCTGAGGTAGCAAAACGTACAATTACTGATAACAATGTGACACTGTGTGTACTGGATGCAATTTTGCATTTCAGAAGCAGGAAATGGAAAAAAGGATGATTACTTTAAAGTAGTGTGAGTAAAATCCTACCACCTCTTAGTACAAATGTCAAATCCTGGGAGGTAATTCTGCTTGACTATAGATTAGAAATAGGTAAAAGAGACCAAAACAAATATATAAGGTCCATATGGTATGGTGATGGACTATGTTGGAAAGGTTTCATTTGTGAAGGACAAAATGTTGTTTAGTGGCGATGTTACGTTTCTTTAAGTTCCTTACTTTATTTTTTTGCTTCCTCAACATTTAAATGAGAAATGGGAGCTCCTTCAGGAGTTCCAGCAGGTGTCTCAGAGCTGAGGCAGCAGCGAGGCAGAGGCAGTGCCTCCCTCTGCACTGCACTGGCAGGCTGCTTTTGGAGAAGGGAAAACTCTGAGCCCTTTTGTCTTCAAAAGCCTTTTTGTCTCTTCTGTCTGTTTTGTCTGTCTGTGAAATTACCCCGCTCTTCTAATGAGAAGGAAATACTCCCTGGAGTGCTTTGTCCATACTAAAAGATAAATCCATACTTTGTAAATCACTGTTCTCTTCTTTATCTGCCCTGAGACTTACAATTCCATGCATGCAAGGTGTATGTAAAGTGCTGCATAGTGGCAATAGTAGTGCTTTACCCAGAAGTGGGAACAGCTCTGTGGGTGTCAGGCGGTGTCTTTACTACATTTAACTCGAGAGTAATTTATAATGGCAGGATTTCTGCCTAGTACCTACTGGCTCCTGATGCCCAAGAAACTGGGCTGATTTATGTTCAGTACCTGGCTCCGTGCTGCTGTTTCAAATCCTTTTTGCTGTGGATTGTGATCTGGATGTTAATTTATCAAAGCTGGGATTCACAGGTCGCAGTGTTACAGCCAAGCTAAGAGAGTCTCGTAAAGAAGGGTCCATTCATCTTGTGACTGCATGTAAATATTCTGTGTTCCTATAGCTTTAGCTGGGTGACTGTATTATCTCATTAATCATTTTGCGAGGACTTCTGTGTTGTTGTTGTTGTCTCTTCTCAAGGATAGACAGACATTTACCACTTCTGTGATCAATAAATGAGTTATTGGGAACTAGTGCCTATAAACTGAGGTAGCAGCATTGCTGTCTGCTGCTTTTGTTGGCTGCCTTCTGCAAGATCTGCACGTGGAAAGAAAAGGCCAGGATATAAGAGCTGGCTGAAATGCAACCTGCTGCATTTGAGAAATCTAATTTCAAAAATAAATTGAGTTTAGACTTAATGTCTTACTGTCTCTAAGCAGTGATTTTCTATCCTTTCTCTTAACCTCTCCAGGTATTGATTTTTTGCAGTAACGTATTTAACATTTGCTGTAGAGGGACAGCCAGCCCTTCCAGCTGTGGAGTGCTGCCCCGCGGGGTGTGCAGGGCTGCGGGCTGGGAAGGGCCGGTGCCCCGTGCAGCGCCTTTCCGCAGGGTCCTGCTGTGCTGCTCTGCCTCTTCTGACCCTGGGGCTTGCCGAGAGCTGGGGGGCACAGGCTGGGTACACCCATGTTATCCACATGGAAAGGAGCTGAGAAAAATATTTATCTGACCGGTGGCAGGTTTTACTAGAGCTGGTAACTTGGGCCACTTTTAAATCACAGGCTAGCTGCTCCTACTTCCCTGCATGCAAATAATCTATCCAAGCAGGGTTTTTTTGTTCCCTATCAGTAATTGGTTTCCTATTCTTAATTTTATTTTTTTCTCCCTAGAGGAAGCCCTGTTTAGCACCTTTACCCATGCCTTAAATTAACCAAGTGGAAGTTCCTATATGGCAATTTCATCTTCCTCATGTGAGATCTTTTTCTTACAGTGCTGTATGGTTGAGCTTAGCCAGATGGATAGGTGTCTTTCACATCTCTTGTCTCTCCTTACAAATTTTAAGGAAAACACAAACTGTCAAAATAACCTTACAGGTCTCAGAAAATGCTGATGAAATTTTTCTCATAAAAACAGCAGAGGAAATCAGAGCTCCAAAATAAATGCCACCCAGAGATCCTTAATATCCTCAAATATGGAAAGAACACTTACACCGACCAAGGAAAAATGTTACAATCAAGTTTGAGTAAACTGATATATAATGAATACAGACAAAAACCTTGGGGAAATGTCTGAGAAATAACTGGCAACATGTGGTAGCTCCTGTTCTCTAATGTAAGTTTAAAACATTTCTGACATAGATGGTTTTTTCTACTGAAAATTTAGTCAATGGGACAATGATTTTTGGTAATGGTAGTGGATGTTAAGTGTAGCCTTTCAAAATGGACGATATATGCTGTATTTGTTGAGCTGAAGAGATATGCTTTGTGCTGCTGCTTTACTTATTTATTTAAGTATTAAGGAAAGCTTGTATTATATATTGAATTTAACAGTGATAAGGTTGTCGAGTTGTCTGTGTTCTTTATGCTGAGGGACTCTGTTGGTTTGGGGGATTTCTTTCTGTGAGTTGACGGGGGTTTTGTGTGAGGTTTGTTGGGGTTTTTTTTCCCTTCTTCCTCTCATGGCAGTTTAAATAAATCAGTTCAGAAGAGTAAGCTGCTGGAGAAGATGCCTCACTTGGCTATCCCAGCAGGAGGTTAATTGTGTCCACACAAAATAAAACTTGAAGAATAAATGCCTTGTGTTTGTAGGGCACCCATTTATGGGCACTAAATTGTTCCTACTCTGAAATCAGATCACTGGGCTATAACCAAAGCTGAATGAAAAGGAAAGTATTCTTCTCTCCAGTAATTTCTGGCCATAGAGATGACTCCAGCTTGTACAGCTGCTCGAGTCAAGTAGTGCCCTCCAGCTTGTACCCTCAATGGCTGCGATGATCAACCACATGGTGATGGGACTCATTTTGATTTATCTTTCCTGGGTCATTTTATTTTGAAAAGTGTATCTGGGACATAGATTCTTCTAGCTCCACGCTTACAATTGAGGGGGAGGAGGGCAGTTTGGTGAGTTAGCCACTTTCTGCCCAGTGTTTTTATGAATGGGTTTCAGAGTTATCAAATGCCCTTTTTTTTCCACGTACTTGTGATCTGACATTTAAAGGCCGTATTGTCTGAATTAGAGAAATCACTGGGTACAGGAATGAGAAATGAGCTGAAAGAAAAATTGATCAGTAATTAGGAAGGTTAATCCACTCATGGCAGAGAGTCTGAGATTTATCCTGATGTACTGCTATTCAGTTAGTGTAGATATAAATAAACCAAGTTGGAAAAAAATCTCAGAAGTCAGTCCTAGTTACCATGACACAGATTGGGATCATTAGGCTTCTCAACAGGGATAGATATTTAGCAGAATACAAGTTCTATTCGTTATATAAATTCTCTAATTTTATTTCATACTCATTTTTCAGCTACGGAGTATCTGCCGTCTGAGTTGTATCCACATCTTCCCAAGCATAACCCCATAAAAAACCATTTTAAAGAGCTAGAAATAGGAGGGAGAGAATATCAAAGACATCCACCTTCCCTTTGCCTTGTTGAGAAACTATGTCCATTGCAGAGATTAGATTTCAAGCAGAAATGCAGGCATAATTTTTTTAATAACTATTTTCGACAGTTTGGCATGCTAAATATAAAAGTAGAGATGGATTTTGACAAGAACATTTCTCATAAGTATGTCAGAAGTGTATGGTTCTGTATTTGAAATTAAAGTAGCCTTTGGCAAACTGTCTGCATGGCTGTGATAAGGAAACACGTGGAAATCTTAGCTGGGTTGACAGACAGTATGGTCAGCTGTATGAGAAGTCTCTACTGTCCACAGCCAGTACCTTATGGTATTTTCTCACTCTCTTCTTGTTTGTCATTTGCTGTACAGTTCAGATCAAAATGAAACATTTAATTGGAACAAAAAAAGAGAAGAGGAAGCCACCCCAAACAGTAGATTTTATCAGGCTTGGTGAGCGTCATTAGCAGGATACCTACTGCACAAAAGCAGGCCAGGAGTGCGGCCGCTGCCAGTCCCTGGTCACTCCCGTCCCCGCTGTCCCCTTGGACTGGTGCCTGGCATCGGCCTGGGGACAGTGCTCAGGGTGCCTGGGGGGCTGTGGGGCTGCTGCCGGAGGTTGTCACTTTACACGCTAAAAATTAAGCTGAGACACAAATGGTTTTCCTTATTCTCTGCCAGCCTCTTCGTTTTCTGACCAGGGAATCGTTTTCTTTAGGTCCTTTGCTTATTCTCAGTGTGAGGATCCAGAAATAGATTTTGTACTCAGGGCCAGGAACTGTTAGGAGATTCCTGTCCCATTTTTTCCTTGCTTTGTGTCGCATTTCATCTGCAGCTATATTTGAGTAAACTTTTGGTTACTAAGCAGTAAATATAAGTTGGAAAATGCTGATAAACGTAGGTTATAAAATGATTCTAAACTTCAATCCTTATTTGAGCAAAATGATATCTTGGCATTGCCAAACCTTGTAGATGGAGAGAAGAAAGAAAGGGGAGGAAGAGGAGAGGGCATAACAAAAACCCAAAGGGTTTTGAACTCGAACAGAAGTCTTGGCCTGAAAATTTTTAAGTGCAGAAGGGTTTTACTGCCTCATACCTGTTCTATGAAGTAAGTATAGTTTCTCTTTTCAGATTTTTAGAAGATATTTATGTTTTTCCTTTCTGTTATGATCTTGTTATCCTGTGTTGCTTTGGACAGCTAGATATTAGCCATGATGTGGTATATCTCATTTGGTAATAGTGATCCTTTTACAACTCCTAAAGGATGTAATAGAATAAAGTATGCTAATTGGAAGCCAGAATAACACATCCATAACAATTTCATTTTACTTGTGTGTAAACAAGACTCTAACACAGGGTCAAAACTGGCATAACACAGAATTTTTGTAGTCTGGGTTCCATGGAAAAGTAGTGAAAAATGGGGCTGTGATCTAAGTGCTCATTCCCAGAGGTGCAGGCTTTGTGGAGGATGAGCAGGGGATGTGCTGTGTCCCTCACAGGCACTGAAGCATCAGCACTTTGGCAGAGGTCTCTTGGGGTGAGGCATTTTGCAAAAACACCAGGAAGAAAAGTGAGGATGCCCAGAGTGGTTCCCTACTTCCCACCCCTCGCTGTGGATTTTATTTCTAGAGGAGGGGGGACTGGGCCCGGAAGTCTTTGATCGCAGAGAGCCGCAGGAGTGCTGAGTGGGGGATTGTTGTGGTTTAACCCCAGCCGGCAGCTCAGGGCCACACGGCTGCTTGCTCACTCCTCCCCTCTGGGATGAGGGAGAGAACTGGAAGAGTAACAGTGAGAAAACTCAGGGGTTGAGATGAAGACAGTTTAACAGGTAAAGCAGCAGCTCCACGTGCAAGGAAAACGGAACAAGGAATTCATCCCCCACTGCCCATGGACAGGCAGGTGTCCAGATGCCCCCACTTCCTTTTCCTCTCTCCAGCTCTGTGTGCTGAGCCTGGCCCCACATGGTCTGGGATATCCCTTGGGTCGCTTGGGGTCAGCTGTCCTGGCTGTGTCCCCTCCCAGCTCCTGGTGCCCTCTCAGTCCCTCGTTGGTGAGGTCGGGTGAGGGCCAGGTGAGGCCTTGGCTCTGTGTAAGCTCTGCTCAGCAATAACCAAAACATCCCTGTGTTACCAACTCTGCTTCCAGCACAAATCCAAAGCACAGCCCAGACTACCTACTGTGGAGAAAACTAACCGTACCCCAGCCCAAACGAGCACCAGTGTGTATGTATATAATGCTTTTTCTGTGATGGTCTCAGCTGGGAAGAGATCTGAAAGGACTGTCAGTAAAATCTGTATGGACACAGTGATCAGCAGGCCAGAAGGTGGGGATAAAGGAGCTGGAAGATAATACCTGTACTTGGAAAGAAACAACTGCAGAAAAAGTAGATATCCTCAAGGCTGGCAGGTCAGCACCCATAGGGAATAGCAAGTTTGCCAGGTTGTGTGGAGGGATGGAGGGCTCACCAGGGACCAGCTTGATAAAGCGGCGACATGACCTGGTGGTCACATCTGTAACCCATGCCAGGGATGTAGGTAACTGTGGTCCTGGTCCCTTCGAAGAGAACTCTATTACAAAATCTCTCTAGCACAGGCTGGATTATTCCTCACAGCCACTTCTCCATCCTCCTGAACTGGCTGAAGTCTCGAGTAAAATAACTACCTGCAGAAGGATGCGCAGATTCCACATGGAGACAAAACAAAGGACAGACCTTCAGGTGAAGTGGAGTGCATGGAAAACACATGGAGCATTGAAGAGGAGGCTGCCACATCTCCAGAGGTGTCAGGAGGCAGGAGGATGTGCTGCGAAATGACAGTGCCGGCAAAGCCATTGTGAGGGGCACACCAGCCTTCTGAGCAAAAAGAAAAACAAGAACACAATCCTCAGTGGAGTCAAGTTAGTGACTATGTACACTTAAGGTGAGCCTGGAATGCCATCTCTCATCCTTGTCAGAAGCCCATAAACTTTAATGGGACGGTATTGTTGCTCTCAATTAAATTTATTTGCACTTTATGTGCATCACTGCACAATCTGCAATGATGTCACCTTGATGGAAAAAAATAGACTAAAGCTGGTGTAAGGAGAGACAAGACTGCAATTTTCTATCACTTAGGAATCCTCAAAGGAGGCAGAAAGAAAGCAAGAAAACAGAGGTGAGAAATTTTCAGACGTTACACCAAAATGAAGAAATTCAGATTAATGATTCCCCCTCTTTACCCCACAGATACCAAAAAAGACAGGAAACATAAGACTAAGGAATTGTCCTAGCAGCATAACTTGACCATTTGTGGAAACCTTAGGCCTTGGGATGCTGATATCATCAGTTTCTCTTTATAGATGTGAAACCTGAAGTAGAAGCCATGGAGGGAAGAATTCAAGCCTAGTCTTCCAGTGACTTTGCATAGACTGATCTGACCCCTGGAAGCTAATATTTGCAGTAGGAAAAAGTGTAGTCATTTTGTCTGGTGGATGTGTGCTGGCAGCACTGGATGGTGGGAACTGAACCAGTCTAGCCATAGGATTAGAGTTAACAGGCCAGGCAGACACTCAGCTGCAGGGAGCAATCAAAGGGAAAAAGTTTCCAAGGTTAAAAAGAAATAAATACGTAAATCAGGCCTTGAGTGTAATTGCAAGCTAAATACCACTTGGTACTTATAAGTCACAATCAGTGCTTCTAAATGCCACCTTAGGACTGAGTCAAGAGCAGGAAGATGAAGAAAGGTCTCAAAAATTCCCTCAATAACCAGTTCAAAAGACTTCTGTTTGCAGGGCATGTACTTACCTTGCACAGTAGATAAACTGATTTGATTTGTATCAAAGTGTGGTGTTAATACAGCATAAGACAAACGTGGAATTCTAAGTGAAGCAGAGAAAAGGGAGAGAAGCTCACGGCATTTGAAATGCTAGAGGGATCTTTCAGGTGACGTGTTCTTTTTAAAGCTTAAGTAAAAGAAAAAGCTTAGGTTGGTCTTGACTCCTTCACATCATCCTCACCCGCTGCTGGTGTTTGTGGTGTAGGAACTGATTCAGCTCAGGTGGGCTCTGTGCAGGTGAGCAGGAACAGCATTGCTTTGGTTTCAGTCTCTGTCCATAACCTAGGAGTGGGCAGGGAATGCCTTCAGGTACACTGGCAGCTTCTCCAAAACTCAGTGCTTGGGGCAGAGTGATGTGATGCCTAATTTCCTCTTACTAGGCAGTGAAAAGTAGATGAAGGCAGAAGAAATTACTGCTTTTGAAGCAAACATCGTACATAAACCAGTGAAACCTGGAAAATTTATTTGGGATGTGTATATAAATACATGTGCATAGAGCTGTGCTTTGTTTCTTTGTAGCTGGGCCACTGCCAAAAAGTTTCTCAACTCCTTTGGGGCAGAGGAAGTAAAATACATTTTAGAAATTATGAAACTCTGTCTTTCCAAGTTAACTATTTCCCCAGGACCTGCTCCTCCGTGGTGAAATGGATGCTGTGTTTTGGAACACAAGTTTGTGGAACTTAGAAAGTTTCAAAAGAAGTCCTTCAGCCTAGGAAAAGCAGCATTTCAGACCCACTTGGCTTTGGGCATCTTGCTGCAAGTTCCTTGTGAGAGCAATGGGTGCTGTGCTGCATCCTCTCGGAAGTCTTCACCTCTCTGCTGAGACTTGGTTTCACTTGCCACTAACTGGCTGTCATCATGGAGAGGTAATTGCAGGTAATTTATAAAGAATTCTGCATAGCTGAATGATAATGAACCTGGTTACTCTATCAAAATGACAATAATGTACATTTTTTGTTGCAGTATATTGTAGAAAACAATGGACAAAGCTGGAACTGTAGTGAACTGTCACTGACAGAATTGGTTTATAACAGTAGCTGGGTATGACTGAAAACTGGGTTTTTCTTTAACTGCTCCCTTTCAAAGAACGTTATATTTTTTCTTTATCAGAAATGTGCTAGCGTGCCATAAAGTTGAATGCAAGAATGACTGGAATAGTTATGACAAATGTAGTTTACCTGATAATAACTCTCATGGTTAAGAGACACAAAAGGCATCATTGGCTTAGAAAATTGGCTTTATGAGGTTGTTAATTGTTCACTTGCAGACAGTATAGCCCAACAGAAAATACACTTGAGAAACCTGGCCTCTCTTTTTGGCTCTGCATTACCTGCTGGTTATCTGTCTCATTTCTGCTTCCTTATCTGAAATAAGCTCCCAGCCTCAGCCTGCTGCAGAGTGGCTGGATGTTTATATCGCAGAGTATTTTGGGCACTATTAGCGACCAGATGGCCTCATCTTCATGGGGTGGGAGTTTGGTGAGGCTGGGGAGGGAAAAGAAGCAGCCCTTGATGTGTTCCAGTTTAGAGGCATTGCCAGCTCGTGGTGCTGTCACTACCCTGAGCTGGCCAGGTAGCAATCTTCCTAGGAGCAATGTGTCTCCTCATCTCCATCTTCCAAAGGTGGCAGGCAAAGAAAGGAATGCACAAGCTGTGAGCTATTTGGAGCCTAACTGCACCAGTTAAAGGACTGTTGATAAAGTAATTGGTATTCTCAGATGTTTCGGCCAACTTCGGGGTGCTGCAGTTAAGGGTCAGATCAGATCAGACTTCAGAGGTTGTGTTAGTAGCTCATGCATGTCTAACTGAGCTAGAATCTCCTGCATCTTTTCTCATTTGACATTTCTTTCAATTTCTAATAAATTTTCTCTTTCATTTCATCTTAGCTTGTGTGCAAGGCTGTCCTTGAAATACCTGTTAGCCAATGATTCTGGCTTCTGCACCAGTTGCCTGCAGCACAGATTGCCTGATGGCTGTCACCCGTTGTTAGTAGCGTGCCAAGAGCAAAGAGGTGCATTTTGTAGGTCTGTTTTACATAAGCTACGGAAATGACAGGAACCCCCTAAGAAATCTAACTGAGAAAAGGAGAATAAAAAGTAAAACTCCTGGTGCAACCCTCATCTACTGACTGTATTGATAGGATTGGATCAGAAATTACAGCGGTTCTGTTCTCTCCATTACATTTATGACTGTGTCAGCATTTAGGCAGTTAACCCATATTTTCTGGGCTTCCTAGAAAAATTCACACTGAAGTGTGAATTACCACACATATTCTAAACCATGGTGTACTAGGACTCCTATTAAAACTGAAAAAAAAATCTATTAATCTCTTCTAAAGTTATTAGAGAAGAATAAAGATTTTATGGGTTGTGTGTTGTCGTGCTTGCTGTCAGGCAAAACCGGCTGAGTTATCCATTGCAGACTCACCTTTGCTCACTAATTCACCATCACTGCTTACCTAAGCGCCTGCTGTGAGCTGCTCATAGGAGCATCTGTGTAGTAGCCTGCCTTACTGCAGTCCCCATAAAAGGAAATTAGGAAAAGCACAGTGTATTTCTGGGGAGAAAAATCTGATTGATACCACTGCCTTCTGTAAGTGGAATGGTGTTTGTTTTCTACTGTCTGTTTGCAAGAATCTCATTTATTACCTATGTCACCTGTAGGCAGGCAGCTGCAGTAAAAGCCTGATGCAGAGCTCCTGGGGGTGTTCAGCAGCTGTGTTGGCTGTCATGACCTCGGTGCTGGGCCCAGGACTTGGTCACTTACTGGAGATGAGGCATTTTGGGGAAGAGGGTTTAGGTGTGCAGGTATTTGTCATCCTGGCCCCAGAATAAGCTGATACAAAGTACGGCAAAGTAAAGTTCCTAAGAAAGAAAGAATTTGTTAAACCAGCCTTCATGTCAATAGTTTGTGACTTCTCTGGCTGTGCTTATGGCTACATTCAAGCTCCTTCAGCCGAGCTGCCAGCTCTGGTAGCAGCAGTGTGGGTGAACTCGGTCACTGCTTGTTAACTGATCCCACCTCCCATGGCACAGAGGATGGCTAGGCAAGGGAAGAAGTACTGTGGGAAGTTTTTGGTTGGCGCTAGGAGTTGATCCTGTGTATGTGATAGGAGGAAGTGCCAGTTCCATTCTGCAGCTTGTAGGAAGCAGCAGTTCACAGTTTAACTCAAAGCAGAATTTCTTCCTGGCATCCCACCCAGCAGATACAGATTTGATTCAAACTACTTGAAACAACATAACTTGGTCTTAGCTTCCCATAAAAATACACATTATTAAAACCAATATTTTCCTAAAGCTGTATTTTTCATATAGAAATGGATTTGGTAGTTGCAAAAACATGAAATAATAGTGTCTTGGTAGAGGCTTGCTAGTCTCCTGCCTTCTCCTCCTGTGTTTTAGTTCTCCAGATGTTTTAGCCTTACCTCCAAATGTTTAAAGATAATTTAATTAGCAGCAAGGGCTTCTCCTATCTAGGAAAATCCCATGCAATTTCATTAAGGTGGAAAATAGAAAAGGATAGAGATCAAGACTATCATTTTTAATTCAGTATCACACTCTCCAGTGTCTCATTATCCTCCTTGTAAATGATTCATAGCCAATAATTGTCTGTGAAGAACAAATGACTCCCCTATTCCCAAATCTCCCACACTTATCCTTGAGATACCTTTGTTTTGGTATTAAGACTTTCCCCTACTAAGTCTGCACAGATGTCTCTTTCCCCTTGGCTGTTACGAGGCAGAAGAGATGAAGCAGTTGAGAATGTTACCTCTGCCCCTTTCGTCAGGCTGGGGGAAACCCTCAGGCAGGGTTTGCACTCAACAAAGTCCTTGAGAAGCCACCACGATCAACCCAGGAGTAGATGCCAAAGCACTGTGACTATCAGGGCTGGTCTTCTGTTTTAACACTTGTGAAAATCAAACTGCAAGGTGAGCTCTTAAACTCAGCCAGGAAAGAGAGGCTATGCTTGGCACTTCTCTCCCATGCAGGGACACTGAAAAAAATAGCCCACTGTGCACTTGACATCTTGAAAAAGGCTTTTTTTGGGGCATGAAAGATCTTTCTTCTGTTTTTTCTGGTCCTCTCCTGGCCCATGGATGCCTAAAATAAATCCTGCTCCTTAATCCTTCAGGCATTGTGAGGTAAATTTGCTGTGTCCTGGCTCAGTGAGAGTTGATGAGGATTTGTAGTGCAAGAACAGATGGGAACCCTTCCCTAAATCCATCTAGAAGACTTTTAATGAAGAGCCTTGCAGTCTGTGCCAGGGCTGTTTGCATCCTGCTTGTTACAAATCACTGTGGGCACGAGCTGCTGGTGCCTGTTGCTCACCTAACACAGCTTTTCTGGCAGGTGGATGCTTGGATGAGGGTGACGTGAGTATGTCTCCAGCTGCATCAGCAAGGCACTGTAGGGAATCTGGTGGCTTGAGGAGCTGTCTGCTCTTAAAATTGCTTTGGAAAGTGTCAGCACGGGAGCTGCAGCCACTCTGCAGTGCTATTCTGCTACCTTAGGGCTCAGTCAGTGCTTTTTTGGTCCCCTCACATGCTCCCGCCCTCTGAGATGGGTTTGCTGCATGATGAATTGCACATCATAAATATTTCTCTCAGTTTGCCATCTCACTGGAAACTTTATTTCATGCTCTCTTTTCCACTTGGATACCAGTTCCTCCTCACCTTGACACTCGTTTCATCCAACTTTCAGTCTCTCCTCCTGAGAAATTGTTTCTTTGCTTGTTCAGGTATCCTGATTTTTACCCTACAGTTTCATTATATATATATACACACATACCTATGCGTATTATGTATTATATTTTCTGTATATTTCTTTGGAGTGACACTGTTCTGTGCTTTGGGCTCGATGGTCTAACACAGTGACCAGGGGCACTGCTGAGCCAGAGTGGTCTCGTATGACCCTGGCTGCAGAAAGAGGTGCTGCATGGGCTCCCATTCCTCTTCCTTTGGAGCGCCGTGGCTGCGGTGATGCTTTGGATGCCCTGCTCTTCCCACGTGTGAGTGCTGAAATGCACTGTTCAGGTTGGCCTTCAGAGCTCTTACTTACAGACTCCTTTGTTCCTGTGCCACTTTGAGGTTGCAACTGAAGAGCAGTGCAGGAAAGGCGATAAATATATTTTCTAGGGGTGACAGGAGCCAAGATGTCCATAAAAATCTTTAAGAACTTCTGCAGGTCTCCTGGAGTAGGCAGGCAAATTACTGCCTCAGACAAATGTCTAGACTGCTCAATAACTCTTTGTTGAACAAGTAAGTCTGAACGGATGGTGCTATCTTAGGTACACAGTGGAGTTTTCCCTTCTTAAAACATTGCTATTCTGTTAAACTGTTGGAATCTCCTTCCTCCTGTTGCTCAAGACCATGTGTTGTTCTTTCCTTATTGGAAGTTGCAATGAACTTATATCAAGTATGTTTCCTTATAGGTAGGAAACATACTCAAATTATCTTAAATTAGACTTTTCTTACTAGAGGGAAAAAAGGGAGATGTATAAAGGCTCTGTGTGCAAAGGTAGACCAGAAATGGGTTTGACTTTATCTCTGTTGCAACTTGCGAATTAAGACTGGGATGGGTCCCAATCCCTTAGGATCGTTTCCTGCGTATTGGTTATGGAGATTCTCAGGAAAGCTGTGTGTGAATCAATAAAATTTCCACTGAAAGTTTTCATCTGCAAGTAAGAGTCCCATTTAAAATCAATCTGAATTTCCAAATGGGTACGTGGTTGCTCAGTGCGTGCGCTGGAGTCTGTTGTACGCAGTATAAGTCACCCATACAGAGTTAACTCCGTCTCTCAGGACAGTGAATGAAAAAATTTCTATTACAACTCCATTTCTTTCCAAAAGGAATCATAAATGTATTTTAAGTTGGTGTGTGATGTTCATGCATAACATACTGAATTGCTCCTCAATGGATTAGTTAATTTTACTTGGAGATCCTCAGAGAATTGTATCGGTGGCCATGGGGAAATACACTGCAGTGGAAGTGTTCACTTGAAAGCTGTATGTGATAGAATAAGGTTGTAGAAGAGAAATTCATGTACTTAGGTGCATGTCCCATAAACGAGTGTTATCCATGAGTGCACACCTGACTCCATGGAACCAGGAAACTGCTGTGGTAAGACAGCTGCTTTGGTGTCTCAACAGGCTATTGGACATCAAAACAAATATCTTCAGGATGATCCATGAATTGTCTTGGCTGTTAGTAATGCCCTAATTATAGTGAGTCTGTGCCTGGGTCCCCTGTTCCCCCGGACAGCACTGCCTGGTGACTGATAGCTCGTCAGTACTGCTCACTTAGCTCCGTTAGCATGCCACTCAGAATGTGCAGTGAAGAGAATGACCTCAATTAACAGATGAAAGGTGTATCAGTGCTAAGGCCTTCCTGGCTTTGCAACTGAAATGATCTTAAAAGCAAAAATTTGCATCCTATAATTAGTGACCAAAACCATAATTCCATAATTAGTGATGCAGCTCGCTCTTCAAGGTGATTTGTGCCAGCTCCCTGTCTCTGATCACTCATCCAGGTCACCTCCTGCCCTCCTGCACCAGCTTTGGTATTCCAAGAGCTCCTGCAGCACCTCCCTGCAGCTGCAGGACCCTCATTTCAAAAGCAGCTCAGAAAAAGTGGCGTGGCAGTAGCCTGGGGCTTTGCACTCACTGAATCACCTTTTGTTGCTGCCTGGTGTGTGGTTTCTAATTCAAATTTATTGGATGCATTGCAAAATTAATTCATTTTTAAACAGAAATGCTACCTTTACTAGACGACAATAAAAAGCTGTTGCAAATGGACTAATTAGAGATTATTGAGAATGCTGGATATCAGTTTTTCATGTCAATTTTTCTGTTTTAAGTATATTCAGATCGTGATTATAGAGTTATCACATTTGTCAGATGTGGTGACTTTTAATTGTGCCTCATGAAATAGTATTTTGGTTTATTAAAAGAGATGGCCTGAAAACATGAGTTGTAATTTGTAGAGGTTTGGAGCTAGATAAGGTATTAATAGCAACATGCTAACAATGAATGCTTTAAATATGTAATTGTAAGTGGACACAACATAAAAACCACGGGCATGAAAAGAAGCACCATTGATGTTATGAAGTTAAGCACCTAAAAATCTGGAAAATGTTACAACTAAACCACTTCTGTAAACTACGTTTTCTCTTTTTTAAAACAGATGGAAAGGAACAGGTGAATAGGAGGAAACTAGGACAGCGCTTAAGGTTGTAGTAGTTTTACAGCTGCCAAACAACGTGTGGTTTATTTGGTGTATGAGCACTGACCTGTTAATGGAGGAAAGAAGAATGTGTGTCAAATCATTTAATTTTGAAATAGGGTGTTTGCCTTGTTTCTTGCAGAATGTGAAAGGTGGACACCGAGTGAGAAGGTGCAGGACAAGGCAGATGTGCCCTCAGCCAGCTGGATTCTGCACAAGGAAATGGGCTCCTTGCCTGGCCTTGTCCTCTGAGCTCCTCAGTAATGGTGAGTTCAGCGACTTAACCCAAAATTTCTCATAAGCTTTTTGCTGAACCACTTTCACTCTCTGGATGCTTGTAGCTGTGGCACAAACCAGGGCCATGTTTGCTTTAAAAATACTGAGTTTCTAATGGTAGATACTCTAGGGAGAGATGGGGGAATGACTGTAGGGGCCCCAGATTATTCCTGTTCTTGAGACTGCTGTCGTGAAGGTACAGTAAATTTGAGGAGCAATTGGAAAAGAAAGCTCAAGTGCAGTTGGCATGGAGTATATTTGTCCAGTCTAGGAACAGCTGCAGTACTTCAGATAATGCTGCCTTTTCCCTCATTTTCTTATCAGCTTCTTACTTTCCATATGCTGAAAGCTGTGTGGTCTCATCCTTGCGGAATGGATCATGCAGTGATCTTTTCTGCTTCATTGCAAAGTCAGCTAAGTCAAATTAAACAGCCTTTATGTTAAAGAGCCACAAATTAACTCAGGTGACTTTGTACTGAAGCTGTTGAAGAGCAGTTGCATTAAAGAGTACTTTTTGCAAAAATTACTTTGGATGGTTGTCTTCAATTCTGCTGTGGAAAGCATACAGAAGAAACTAAGACTTCTAGAGTAGGATTTAAAATGTACAGAATTAGCAAGCAAAACAAACCAGAAAATTGACTAGGTCCTCATTAGTTGAATCCAGTTTAATCTCTGTAAAGGATGAAGTAGACTCAGATGAGAATCAGGATGGCCCAGTTGTGTCGATCAAGATCAAGAGTGTACCATAAATCACCTGTGTTAGGGGACTAAACTGGTGTTGCGTTTGTAATCTCAGTCCTGGTCTTTCGTAAATGATTTAGGTTGCACCTTTACGATATTTTAAAACAGCTGATAACCTGCATCACAGAGTTGCTATTTTTTATGAAAGGCACATTAAAATTTCAGGCATTGAGTCTTTAAGAAGTGTCGTCTGTCCCTAACCTCCTTGGCTAACACAGTCTGCAAATGCATCTGGTACCAAGAAGGGGTATGATTCCAGGCTTGTGTGTATCCAAGGCTGGAAAATTGTTAAAGCTCTGTTTCGTGTGGGGCTCTGAGCTGAAAGCCTCTTCTCTTCCAGTGGAAACACTGTGGTCCCTTGACAGGTGCATTTGGAAATCTCTCTTGTTGCTTAAGATGGACAAACCAGTGGGGTTCACAAACATTCATTAAAGCAGTCAGGCAGCAGTCAACTCTCTTGTTAGCAAATTTGCCAAGAGGATCAAAGCTTAAACCAGTACAGGCATTCCCTGCTTCTGCAGAGCACTGGTGTCTAGACTGGGTTTGAGCTGTGTAGGAAGTTTGCAAAACTGCTGGAAACCGTGTACGTAAAGGGAGATTTTAATTCTGGTATTCTCTGTTTCAAACTGCTTTTTCTTACATTGCACCACAGGAAAGAGACCTCTATTCAACAATCATTCAAATACATTGGAAAACAGATCAAAGCACGTTCCTGTTGCAATGAAAAATCAACACGCACATTTCACATTTTTGTTGGACAGCACTGTCTATGATGAGTACAATATTAGACACTTCTGTGTACAGTTCCTAAACAGGGGTTTGACAGGGCATGTGTGGGAGTTTCAAGCTGATGCTTCAGTGGCAAATTTTTCATCATGTTTTGCTGCACAAAGCTCATTTCTTTTCCTTGTCCTCCTCTTTTTTTCCCTTCCCTTCCTGCCCTTGCCCCCACGCCATCAATTTTTTTTAATTTTAAGATTTAAATCTCAGCTGCCGTGTGGGTGTTAATATTTCTGTTCGTGTTTGCATCAAGTACAAGCCTCCCAAACTCACCTGAACTTAAGCCAGGTCCAAGTACAAATAGGTATAATGCACAGATTTGAATCATTTTGCAGTAGATGCATGAAGGCATGGCACAGTGCTGGTAATTATGGGAAATGCTCAAGACCTGTCTTGAAGCATGGCAGCCCTACCAGCTCTCCTGGGGGCTGGTGGCTTGGTTCATGTTTACTTGCTGTCACACAGGGAATTAGATATTCACTCAGAAAATGCTTTTGTTCCCTTGTTAAACAGTAGTAGTATACTCAAGTATGAAAATCACTTTTGAGCCTGAAACAAGAAAACACTTTTAGCCCTTCAGGTGCTGTTGCATTTGAATAATAGTTATTCTGATACAGTGATAGGAAGCTGTGTTTTGGAGGGGTCTTTGTAGGCTTTTCAAGTATTATGAAATGAAAATAAAAAGGATGTACGATTTCTTGTCTGTTACGGTTTTCAGTCATTTACCTCTTTCATTACCAGGATGTTGCATGTGAAGCATGTGGCCATTTTGTATTTTGAATTTGGAAAGGTTTTATTGTAAAGATGAGTTTCCTGCTGTGATTACTGCTATATACACAAAGACATGTGAATTTATAGTTGCTCCCATTCCTGTGCCTACAATAAATCGAAGTGGAAGGGAGAACTCTCACTGTGCCAGTCGAGTAATAGAGAGAAAGAATGCAAAGTTAAGTTTAAGCAAGTTGGAGAGCCCAAGGCAAAAGAAGTTCACTCTGCTTTTGGAAAGGAGAAGAAGTTTTTGTTGGTCCTCTGGTTAATTTTGTGCAGTAGTGCTGTGCTTATCCTGATCAAATGGCCTTCACACACATATCCTCTGTCACTGTGCATTTTTAAAGACTGTCTGATCAAAGCAACTCTTCTGAACGCTACATTTCTTAGAAATCTGTTTACATCCTCTTGGTTCAGGTAAGTTCAGTGTGCTGGAAAAACTAAAAACCTACTTTATATTTTTCAGACACTGTTTTTTTTAAATGTATTTTATTTCCACCTCAGTTGTGAATGTTGTTTAGTTTACCTTAAGGACTGTGTAATCTGACAGGGTTTGTGCTGAAGTAAAGTCCCTGCAGTCAAAGCTCCCAACAGTTAGCTGGAGGTGGGTCCTTTATGGGCAGAGCTGGGGGAACCTGACTCTGTGGGTTGTGAGTCTCCTGGTGTGTGTTTGCCTGTGGGGTTGAATACAACAGCCCAGGAGCCTGTGTCCCATGTGATTGTAGCATCCTCCAGCAGAGATGCAATGCCTGCTCGCTCTCTCCCTTGAGATCTTTTTCTTTAGTGGCACAACAGATAATCCAGCCAACATCAAAGCCTCATTCCAGTTAAGCTCTGATGTATATTTCTCATTAAACACCTCTTAGGAATATTACACCTGCTACTAAGGCTCCTTTTATGGATGAAATAATTGGGTCAGGGTTTTTAATGTTTTCTTTCATTCAAGATGGATAAATGAAATGGAAGCTAGTTAATTGAACTTGAAGCTTTTCTTAGCTGTTCTGTTCAAAGAAGTAACTCCAGCCAATATCGGCATAGCCCAGCAGCTGAGTGTACAGGGTGACCTGTGGGGAGGTAAGGTACCAGTGTGGGTCAAAATCCTGCTGCTCTCAGAGTGCAGATGTGACTCTGCTTTCCTCTACTTCAAAAACAGACCCAGCCTTCAGGCTCCTCTTCTCTTTGTCTGTAGAAATGTGTATAAACAAATATGTGGGTGTTTATACATAATGGAACAGTCCCAGTGGGAAAGGTGGATGAATCAGAACATCTGAATTCTGCAAATAAATGTCCTGACAGCTATTTGTTGGAGGCAGTTACCCTGCCTGTTCAAACCAGCCTCTGTTACATATATCTTCTGCTCTGAAGCTGGAAGATGGTGTGTCCTCCACCTGCCCTCTCTGGTTAGGACTCAGAAAGACCTGCCTTCCACACTTCATGGCTCCTGTATCCAGGGGAAGGGCAGTTTGCTAGTTTGTGGCCAGAGGAGAATGGTTCCAAACTTTTGTCGTGATGCAAAATTTTTAATATATTTAAAAAAAAAATCCAAAAGATTGACTAACTGTATTGTGGTGTCGTGAGGAAATGCAGTATGCCTGACCAGGCATAGCTCATGCTCCTCATGCTCTAATGTTGTGTGTGTGTTACTCAAATACCACTTTCCAAGAGAAGAGTAGTTTGGGGTATATGTGCCACTCTAACTTCAGTTCATGCCTGGGCAATACTAGGAAGGCTTCGGGGCAGTGTATTTAAGGAAGATTGGTGAAATGTTCAGAACTACCTCAGCTCCTAAGCTGGGGTGGTGGGGAGTGGTTTATATTTTCAATTCTTCACTTGTTTTCCGCCTGGCTCTGAAGTGACCAAGGCAGATGCTTGTGCTGATCCTGAAGACCAGTGTGGGAAGGAACAATGTGACAGGCCTGGGTAAGGACGGGGGTGGCAAGTGGTTTTTGGTCAGAATTGTGACATCAGATCTCTAGAGAGACTGTGTAAAGCTTTGCTTCTGGCATCCAGCAGTGACCTCCCTCAGCAGGCAGTGTTTTCAGGGTTGAGGGGTTAATTCAGCCTGGGCTTAGCTCCCAAGCCAGCTGCAGCGGATGGACTTCCAAAATTCATGTTTGCCTCCTCGTTTCTCTTGGCAAAGAAAATCTCCTCAAGCTTGGGTTCTTCTCCTAAACCACTCCTAGGCAGCATGTTTTCTACCTTTATTAGTCTCATTTAAATAACAAAAAGATTATTCCTGGCAGTGAGCACAGCTTATAGTAAACAGCTTTTGCTTTAATGCTTTGTTGAACAAGAAACAACATAATTATTTGCTTATAGAGAAACATGCAGATGTGTTGTATTGAATCACTCCTTGTGCTGGTGATGGGTGCAGGTTCATGCCCATGGTTCCTTCACTGAATACTGATAAAACAGGCAAGTATGTACCAGAAACAAAATTCCTATGTGGTTTTTGGAAATTTGTTGCATAAAGGGATGACTGAAAAAAAAAATTAGCAACAGGCTTTTAAGACTTACTGCTGTATCCTTTTTATGAAAGGATAGATTAAAGCTTTCAAATTAAAAATCAGTAAAGATTAATAAAGAAGAGAGGCAACAGGAATAATTTTAATTTCCTTTGTTACCGTAGATAATGGTAGCCTTAGGGTGGAATGACAAAAACATAGAATGTATGAATAGAAATGTATCCATTAGAACTGTGCTATTTTTGCTTCCCTTGATGTTAATACATAGCTAACAAAAATACTGTTACAGGACAACTGCTCACTCTGTAAATAATTCAGCTGTTAGCTGTCATAATGTACAAACCATTAAATGGTTCTTGGAGATGTTCTCCTTCCTCGACATCCAGAAGAGTTCTAGCTCCTTGAACATGGTTTTCATTTGAATCTTAAGCAGCTGCACCAGGCTCATCCCTGTAATGGCAGCAGGAATGGGTTTGGCTCCCTGACCTGATGCCAGCATAGCACAGCACTCTTGCATCTGCATAAGCAAAGGGAGGGTGAGTGGGGCGTGGTTCTGCAGCAGAGGAGCCCGTGTTCCAGGGCAGGGGCAGAGCACGCTTTGGGATGCTTTGGTATTGCTACATTTTACTGCACAGAGACTAGCACAGTTAAACCCGTGGATGGAAGGAGAAGCAGAGCCAAATGAGTGGTACCTTTGTCTGTAATGAAGTCCACTGTGCAAGTGAAAAGTGATGCCAAGGTGGTGGTGGTGGTGATGAACAGTTACAATGCTGAGCCCTCTCTGCACTGACAGCTCTCTGTTTTGGTAGGCTAAAGTCCTTTATGCATATTTACAGTGAAAATTCCTTTTTTCCCTCGATGAAGGTCTTGTACTCTGTTTGCTCTGAAGGTGCTTACTTGCAGTCAGCTAATTGCATGATTCAGTCATTAGTGTTTATGACACTGAGTAGCTGTAATGCTCTCAGGGCCCTGCTCATGACTGTTTGTACATGTATTTCCTAACCTATGTCATAATATATCCGGGTTTATGATTGCTAATGGACACAGAAGGCCAATTTGCAAAGCAGAGCAGATGGACACATAATCAGTCTAATGACTTAATGTCACAAATGAAATGACCTTGCAGTTACCTGTTATTCATTTCTGCCAAGACTGCTTCGTGAAACCTTAATACAGACTCTAAAGGCTGCTGCTTCCCTCCTTGCAGCAAATGCTGCAGCTCTACCAGCCCCGTCACAGGGCTGCACGTTGGATCCCTACCTGTACCTACGGCTGCATTATGCCACCCTACTGTTTGGTGTTATCACTATGCCATACAGATGATCACTTCCTTCCTTGGAAATCTAAAACCTTTCCTGAACATGTCGCTATCATGTAGTCTCTTTGTGTGTGCCATGTGTTCTTGCATTTGTATTCGAATTTAGCACCTATACTCCTCCTCCTCAAACATCATTATTCACAAAAATCATCTGTCTTTTCCCTTTCACCTTTACACCTGTGACTGAATCTTCATTAAGTCAGTAGGACTTGGAGATATGTTTAATTTTTATGTTATGCTGGATTAATTTGAAAAGTTAGGGGCTCAGAAACTACCATGACCTTGCTCATTCCTTCTGAGTTACCAATTTTTTGATTTTTTTTTTTATTCCCTCTAAGTATCTTATTATTAAAATAGTTAATTTTGTATAGCTTTTCAGAAAAGCATACTCGGATGTGCCTGTTGGTGTGCAGGAAGAAGACAGGTCTCAGTTCCTATGGTGCTTTCCAATGGACTTGTGAGAATGCACTGAATGGCCTCAGTCATTCTGGCCTGAGGAGTGTTTGTTGGTGTTTGTAAAAAAGAATAGGTTTTCAGCTGATAATCTCACACCTATGGACTTCTGCCGTTTCTGTGTAGCAAAATTTTTCCTATTTTCCCTGTTGAAAAGAATCAATCATCATCAGAAGTAATTGCTCATTAGTGCAGAGGGGAGTGGGGTAATCATGTGGCATCAATTACTTAATGAGCTGCTGGTGTATTAATGTTGTTCTTAGTAGGTGCATTACTGAAAGAAGACACGAGGCACTTAAACTCCTTTCTAGTCTCTATTTTGTCTTTGCACTTTTTCAGAAAGTTATAAATTAGGTTGTTAACTAACTGATTTATGGGATATGCTTATTATGCCAGTAATTTTCTGCATCAGTTGTAAATTACCTTCTTTTATTTTGCCATATGCATAATTATATTTTACCCTTTTGCCTGTGTGCATAATTTGTTACCCTGACAACCTTTATCATTCCAACATTTTTGTGGTTTTGTCAATTTTTCTCTTATGAATGGGATACTGAAAAAATAGATATATACCCCAGCGATATAAAATTTTAAGTGACAGCATTGTCTAAGGCTAAAATTAATTAACATGCCTGATTGAAATAAATAGAAAAATTGTTTTGTAACTGCACAAAACTACATGTAAAGTAACCTTTTTCTAAACCGGAGTTAATATGGAAAAATTGGCACTAGTTGATTATATATTTTTTTCTAATATATTTACCCAGTTGAATTAGTTTCACTCATGGAAATGTGGGCAGCTGTAATCATTGCAGCAATAGGTAGTTGAGTACTAATATTCCCACTGATCATCTCCTCTTAAAACAATCTCCTTATGAAAATATCCATGGGAATCTCTGGTACAGGGTGGCTTTTCAAAACAAGTTTCAGAATATTAATTCACATTTGCTTTAAGAAGCTATTTTCTGCACAGCTACTGTATAGTAGAGGTGGAAGGATAGAAATTTATCTCTTTTGTGTATCCACAGATATCCCTCACTCTCTCTTTACATACCACTGTACATAATGAGATCATAAAATGAAACAAAAGCAAAACCAAAAGTGTGTCTGTATTCCAGAGTAGATGATAGAGCTTTACTGGTATTAAGTTTAAATTACACGTAAGGAGCTTTATTCGTAATCTTACCTTATAAATGGTGTCCCACATCAAGCATTGCCACATAGAACCGCCGCTGATACGATGTAATGAAGTAGGCAGTGATAATGTCTTAGGGCAAAAACGAGAAGATGCTATCTAAAACCTGATGTGTTATGTAGAAATGCTTTTTTTAGCATGAAGTTACACTGCCAGAGAAGGTAGATAGCGTGTATAAGAGGACTCACCAATCTGTGATGAGAATGTGTACGGCATATTTAACTCCAAGGTTATTCATTGGGTAATAACTCATTTTCCAAATATCTAGATGTTGTCACAGTAAAGATTAAATTTGTTGAATTTTTAAAATTGGGATGTGTAATTAAACACTGCAATTTCTACAGACTGATGTTTGTGAATTCAGCAGATCAGTGGTTTTGTTCTGTTAAGTGTTTTAATTGGTTTTGAGGGCCAACTTTGCAGTTAGACTTCTAGTTTTCACTTAGATACTGCTTTGGTTCAGTTTGTGAACAGCTCTTTTTTTTTAAGCAGTGGTTTATGGTTAAGAGCTCATCTCTGTTTTGGTGCTTGTTTGGGTTTGGTTTTGTTGGTGTAGGAGCTGCAGTAACAGGTCACCTTACAGCCCCTTTTTTCTGTTAGTCACCAGCATGGATCGCAATGGAATGCCTGGGTGGAAGCCAGCTGGTCCATCCGTGGCCCTGGCCAGTTACCTGTCATTATCTTCACAGCAAGTTTTCCTTCAGTCCGCTAAACCTTCCTTGGCCTTAGACTGTTTAACACATCAAAATACTAAAACTGTTGTTGTTTCACACTCTGTTTTCTCTGAATGTGCCTGATTTGATGTCTTTAAATGTTGCAGGTTTCCAACCTAACATAATTTCAGAAATCGTTAACAATGCTTTTTGCAATCAGTGCATTAGTGATTTGGAAAGTTGGCAGGAAGTCCTGAATTTGAAGATACACAGGTTGAGGGTGTTTATTTAGCTGGAAGGAAGGGCAGGACGAATTTTCCCAGTGTTCCATAAACTATATATATATCTCAGATTTTTTTTTTCTTTCAGACTAGAACTCCACGAACCTGGATTTTACAATCTGTTAATTGGATGCGAGAAAAAAAAAATCAGCTCTTTATATTGATTTAATAATGAAATATAAACCCATAATTTAAAGAGACTGTGTATAGTACTAGTTTTTTTAGGTCTTGCTCAATAAAGCTTCCAAGATGGGATAGGATATGAAGAAATAAAGTTTATTAAAGAAAATACCTTTTGGGAGGCAGAACCCTCGAAATCTTGTCTACTGGTGTTTTTGGAAGATAGTTCCATCAATATTGCCAGGATGGGAGAATTCACTTGCTAGAGCTGAATGTGAAACAATTGTGAAATATCAAGGAAAAAAACAGTGAGCAGAATTAACATGAAATGGCCTCGTGCATTTCTTTCACTTGCTGAAAAGTTACTGTGAGCTGCCTTTCTTTTCGTTTACCTGGTTGGGGTTTGTAACGATAATTTCCCTGATCTGTGATCTGCACGTTGGTCTGTAGTGTTTAAGTGCAGTCCTGATATGGGTGACAAGATCCTTTGGTTTAACACGGTTTAACATTTCCATTTAAAGTCACAGATTGTAGATTTTACTATCAGCAAATTACTTTAAAAGAATACATGTGGCTTTACACGTGAGATAATAACTAATGATGATAGATTAAAGAACCAGACCTTCCTTAAAAAAGTACTTCTGTGGGGGTATTTCAGAAGCTGGTAAAGCGCTGATGCCAGTAGGCACTTCTTGGACAAACATGCTTGTTTGCTTGTACATAACATGGAAAGGAGTCTTGGAGTCAGAAACTGATGCAGAAACAGAGACCAGGATACTGGGGAAAAATCAGTAACTGCAACCAGCTTGGTGAATTTGAGGCTGCTGTGGCTTTGTGAAGAGTAGCTGAGTGTTCCCTGCCAGCAACATGCAGTTAGAAGTTTATTTGTGGGGGAAAACAACAACAAAAACTTTGAAGTCTTAAAGCCTTATGTAAAAGAATTTGAAAAAATCCTTAGATGAAAAAAAGAAAACCCATGTAGTATAAAAAGTGGTTACAGGAGCTTGATGTAGCTATACAAATAAAAGACTTTTCTCATAAAACTGAGTTGATAGTGAAGAAACCTTTTTATATAAAAATTTCTTATTTCCTCAGAGGCTGAGGCAGATTGTGCTTTCTCATGAATTTCAGAGTTCTAAATACTAAATCTGAATAAAAATCCCCACATTTCAGGTAACACTTGAACTGCAATGAACTACTAGTGAAGATGCTTAATTTTACTTTTTTTTTTTTAGTCATCTTTGTTTTGAGAAATAAACAGAGTTGTGCTAAGTGATAATGCACTGGGTTTTCAGTGGCTCTTCTGCCCCAATGAAAGTGGAAGCAGCTCTGAGCATTTCTCAGATTTACGTGTGGTAGCAAAGTTCATGTCCAGGATTGCCATGATTGCGGGTAGGTGCAATATATAATTTCTCCTGAGCGTTTATTAAAATGTGTGTTTTCCTGCAGTGCCTGCCAAAGCAGTAACACTGCTTCACTGTCGTGTTGTAGGTGGCTTCCCTGAGCAGAGAGAAGAGGTTTTGGGGTTTTGTGCTGTTAGTTGCTTGGAGAGAGGAGGAAGATCCAAATAAACCCCAAGTAGTTGTCTATTCCCTTCCATGTAGTGTCTCCTTCCATTTTTCCCTCTGCAGTTACACTATGAAGTTGATTCAATAGCAGAAGCCGGAGAGGAGTCTGACTGATTTGCAAACAGGAGTGAAGGCGATGCATTTTTCCGATCTAAGTTATTTTTTATGCCCTTTCTCATTCTTTTTGCAGTCTTAGCCTTATAACAAGTACATCTCAAAAAAGGTAAATCTTGTCCGTTAACTTGATGGTGCAAGTTGTAATCTTGCATTCTGAGCATGAACAACAAAGGCTGTAGCACAGAGAAAATTAGAGGTGAACTCGTTTTTCTTTATTCTTGATTATAGAGTTCAGTGCTTGCACTGCTCCCTTCGCAGAAAGAGCCCTGTAATCACCCTCTGCTCTTCCTTTTTATGCTCTCCCACTACTCAATTAAGAACTCATTAAACTGCACACCTGCAGTGTCTTTACCCTGAACTGTAGTTTTTAACCCCCTACTTCTACATAATTATAATGCAGCCTGTGGATTGCCTGACTTGAACTGAGTAAAAATGACAGTAAAACTTATTTGTAACAATAAAGCTTCTGTATTGTTTAAAGCCAGCCCATAAACAAGAACTGAAAGGATTTTTGTGAGTACTGAGGACTAGGAATGTTATATACTATGACTTTCTGAGCAGATAGGACAAGGCAGCGTGCTAACTGATGCATGGCTGTAGTATATAGTGAACAACTGCAGTGGGGTGATGCTCCCCTGGAGTGGGGATGGCGGACCGGGGGCTTGGGGATGGGCTGTAATGTTTTTCTTGGTTGTCACTTGTGACATGACACTGTGTCCTGACGTTTTGGTGTCCCTTCATGGCATATGAGCTTTGTTAAGACTTGGAGGAAATGTTTTGATTCAGGTTCATTTTGCAGGATCTGTTGCAAGTAGCAGAAGTTCCAGGCTTTTCCATGGTGTTTGACAGAGGTTTCCTAAAGTGGCACTGCCTGTGTGCCGTTAGTGCTCAGCCATGTTCAAGGAGTGGTGTGAAAACATAGGATTCAGTGGGAAAACATCAGTACTTCATGTTCCCAGCTTTTTTCTCCAGCCACAGGATTCCATAGTTTACAAATGATCACTGAGGATTTGCTAGTATGGCAAGAGAGGCAGCAAGAAAAGTGAACTTACAGGTTTGAACAATGCAACCCTCAGTGCTGAGTGGTGTTTGCATATGGGCTCTGGGTTCTGAGGTTTTTTTCTAACATACATTCTTACCTTTATTTCTTTCCAAGTCTAGCATTTAACACAACCAGAGAAGGTTTTATAATGCTCCTTTTTTGAAACTCTTTACTTACTGTCACCATAAGATCCCAATGGTAAAGGAGCTGCAAGAATATATGCTTTGCTTGAATAAAGGTTTAGCATCCTAGGAATGATTTTTACCATGTGCATCTCTACAGTGTACTTCATGCACATTTTCTGCCTACACTGGATAAATTCTATGTGGCACTGCCAGAGTAATTTGAGTGCTTCCTTCTGTTAAAGTTTTAAATGACAGTAAAATGAGGGATGGCAGGAGGGCAGAAAGAAAGAGGAGGTGATTGCAGGTTCTTATTATTTAGCAAGAGATAGCAATGACAGCTCAGAAGCAGAGGACAGCCAAAAGAGTTGTCCCAGGAGCAAAGGTGCTTGAGAAACTCGGGGAAAAGGAAGGAGAAAGGAAGAGATGGTAGCAGCAGCACAGCCCCCGCAAGTCCTAGGGCACTTGCCTGTATTATCCCACACACTCGTAACTATCCAGCCTCTAGACAGATCTCTTGGTGATGTTCTTAAACAGTTGTTTACCTTAAACAAGACCTGAACCATATTCAGCAACATGCTGGTTCCTAGCAAAAGGACCAGGCTGGTTTCTAGAGTTTTCAAAGGATATTCAAAATGTTTAAAGTTTTTCAAGTGCTACTGTAATCAGCCTGGAGGGGAATAAAGATTCTGAAAGGCAGACGGGCAGACAGGAAGGTGCAGGAAGATGCTCCCCCAGAGGCTGGCTCTCTGAGGAGAAAAGGCCCAAAGTGTAATCGTTGCTAGTTCCCAATAGATGGCTCCCGAAATACAGAGGGGACGGCGGAGCCGAGGGCCCGTGTCACGTTAATGTCACGCCCAGCAGCTCTATCGGATCAGAAGACGATGCTACAGTGTACCCCAGAACGATAACCTTAGCGCAGGCCCCAAGGGTGGTAAACACGGCCCCGGGAGCATGGACTGCAGGCGAGGCGTGACAGAACGCAACCCTGCCGACAAGCACAGCAACTCGGAGAGCAAATAAATCAACACTGGCACCAGTGACTATTGAACCAGTGCAGTGGATGCTTATAACAAATCTGGTTTAACATGCTGTGCTCGCATCTGTCGTTACATCAAACCTCTGAGCCGGACACTGGCTGCCAAAAAGGACTTTTGTGATTTCACCTGGGTGGGCAACTAAGTACTGTGCAGCTACTCACTCACATCCCTGCTGCTGCAGGACTGGGAGGAGAGTCAGGGAAGGGGCAAAAAACTTGTGGGGTGAGAAAAGAGCAGTTTAGTAATTGAAACAAAGTAAAATATTATAATACTAACAATTAATTATAATAATAACAACATATAATGCAGCTACTAACAGTAATAAAAATTAATAAAACTCAGGGGAAAAAACCGCCCAAACCAAACAAGTGATGCACAATACAGTTGTTCACTGCTTCCTGACTGATGCCCAGCCCATCCCTGAACAGCAGTCAGCCCCTTCCAGGTAGCTCCCCCCTCAGTTTATACACGCACCATACGCTAAGGAAATTAATTATATCCCAGCCAAACCCTGGACAGTTTGTGAGGCCTGCAAAACACCCACCAAATGTCCAGTAACATCCACCTGTAACAATTCTTACAATAATAAAGTCTCTGTTGAAAAAAGCACAAGACGTCTTTCCTGGCCAGTTCCGGCAGGGAGCTGTGCTGCATCTGACAGGACCAGCATGTGGGAGAAGCCGTGGGAAGTGTGCTGGAGCTGTGCCTTGCCCAGGGTTAGCAGCTGTCTCCGGACAGACTCTGTGGCCAGACACCAGCAGCAGGCTGGTCAGTGCACGTGTGCTGCCCTCGCTGGGGCTGCTCAGAGGTGCGTTGTGTGGGGTTTTTCAGGGGTGAGTAGTGCCGGCTGTTGAAGGGCAGTGGTGCCTGGTTCTGTGCCTTAGGTGGTTCCCCTGCAGGGGATATCTGTGCTGCAGATACATGCAGTGTAGAATAATAATCACCTCTCCCAGTACGAAACCGTATCTGGGCCTTGTAACCTTCACTGGGGTGTAGCGGATAACGAGTAGATCCGCTCTGCCAACTGTTACTTTTACAAGTCTGTCCAACTTGCCAAGTGCTCTGAAACCTGGTTATTGCACGAATTTTGTTGGGGAGGAAGGGAAAGACTTAATGTGTAACTTAAAATTATATGTAAGGAGGTGGCAGGAAGAAACAATCAGCCTAATGTTGTGGCTAAAGGAGCTTTTATCAAGGACACAAGCAAACACAATTGTCAGTTTGGTTGTAGTTTAGAGCCAGGAAGCACTGTGTGTTTGCTGGGCTCCGTCAGGAGCACCTGTTAGCGGGAGGGATCCCTCCCTGACGAAGCCGACAACTCCTTCCCAAACGGGAGATTTTTTTAGATGCTGGTAAGTGTTTCCCCAGGCTGCTGCTGGAGCTTGCAAGTCCAAAGCACCAAAGGGAATGCTGGCAGGTGGGAGCAGAGGCGCCAAGCGTGGCAGAACTGCGGCACAGCACTGAGCAGCGAGGGAATGCGGGCACACAGCAGGAGGCCATCAGCCCTGCACACGCGGTGGGAGAAGGGAGACTGGGCTAAACCACAACAGCAACACAGATCTGCTTCTCTGCATTGCCTATCCCACGTGTCGTGGTTTGGGGCCTCGATCACAGAGTGTAAAAGGTATAACTGGTGTGTATTCTGTAGAAATGTTTGCACATACGTGATATTGTTACACACATTGCAGAGTAGGCATTAAAGCATTATTAGTGTCATGAATTTGGGAAGGGTCACAGGGCATGATGCTGTAAAGGAATTATGCCTGTTCTATAAAGGAAGAGCTGTAAATCTTGTGGAATTTTCCAGCCATGTAAAATTTACTAACAATTGGTACAACTGCTTGAACATTACTTTTCTGTTGTTAACAATTTATGGGAAGTGGTTCTCTTTTGTCCCTTTGGCTATTCATTCCACTGGCTCAGTCAAGTAGTTGTTGAAATAAGGGTCTCTTGAGGAGGCACAGTTATGGGCAGCATGGAGCAGAGTGTGTGTATGTGACTTACACAAATAACAATAGTAAAGAGTTCATGGCCTTCAAAAGATGGGTGACTTGCACATAAATTTGAAAGAACTCAAGGAGTGGCCTAAAACAGTTTTCTCAGCCTACTCAAAATTCCAAAGCTTTTAAGGATGTTATCTTTGAGTCCTTCGACTGCTAAATATGTATTCCTAGTTTCTTTGGCTTTGTGGAGAAGTTACTAGTGTTAGTTCAGACTCTGAGATCTAGAGTAAGAGGGAAGAAAGATGAAGAATTTCAGGTGGCATGACCAAACTGTGTTATAACACAGTAACTTAGTAGAAAGAAGCTTTTGGATACTTACTCTTGTAATGTTTTTTTTTTTACAAATCTGTCCCACTAAGAAATTATATAAACTTCTAGAAGATCTTATTGAGAATGTGTCCTTAGTTCTTTTTCTTTAACTATCAATAGTAGAGACACCATCCTCTCTGGGAAACCTAAGAGTTACTGCGTAGATTTTAATAGCAATATTAAAGATGTTCTTATTTGTAAGAGAATTTGTGGTACTATAAACCCAGGTTCACTGAGAACGCTGAGTTGCACTAGAAGCTCGAAGCCAGATGAGTAAAGTGCTGGCATCAGGCAGGGATTCTTATTGTGCAACAAAAGTAACATTTGAGAGAGATTTTCTTAATGGCGAGTGAGTTATGATTTAATGGTATCGACATATTTGTGCAAGTATTTTGGTCAAACGGAGCAGTGTTTGCTCTGTGGTACAAAGGCTGTGTTCATTGGTTTGCCTTTACTGTAAGCTTTGGCAAATGTGATTTTTCTTAGCTCGGCTTTCTCCCTAGTGGGTGGTGCTATTTGTCCTCATACTGAAAATTCAAGTTAGCTTTGTATCGCTCATTGTGACGTTTTGATATTTTGTTCTGAGCTGACTAGCAATGAGATAATTCAGGAAAAGCAAAATCCAGGATGTTGCTTGGTAAACAGGATGTGCTTGGAAATGTAAAATGAGGACTGCCCACAATTTCTTTATTGTGCCCCACTGTTGGACAGTCCTGCACATTGTTCTGTGCAACCGCTGCCCTGTTCACTGCTTTTACTGCAGCAAGTACAGCCTTTCCTCAGGATTTGAATTCACTTGGAAAGGAGCTCTTGTGCTGTCCACATTACACCTAAGCTCACCAGCTTAAACCTGGCTGTTTGTTTGAGGACAGTGAAATTCAACAGTCAGAGGTGTTTACACTGATCGCAGCTGAACCTGTTTGGATTTGGTTCATAGCATAAATCTATAATTACTGCAAAAAAGGGAAACTTCTATGAAGACTGAATGCATATTGAATTTATGCAGAGTATACAATTATAACATATAATTCTTACAGTGTAAAAAAGAAATAACTATGTTACATTTATGAATTCTGTTGTGGAAGTACTTTGTCCTTGAAAAGCCTGCCAAGGGCTGCCTCCCACAGAGACTGAGTAATAACTAGCTTTAAAAAAGGATTAGCACATGTGGCGTTTCATGGAATGGGGCCTAATCCTGACTATGACTTTTACGTTCCACCAAAGTGCAAATGCTAAATAAGATGGGAAGTAAATTGAAAATCTCCTGAGGTAGCATCAAAATTGTTGTAGTAAGAGGAATATTATGAAAAGATAAATAAAGCTGGCGGATACTGAAATACGCTTTTCATTGTAACTCAACATAACTTTTTAATCGGCTCCTAAAAGGTGCAGCATAACAAATGAGTTGTTGAGGTCCCAGAAGCAGCTCTTCTCTGTGAACAATGTGTATTACTTATGGTGTTGTTTTCAGGACTGACTTGTGGCTTTTACAGCCCTGGGCAGTGTAAAACCTCCTGAGAGTCTCTGCTGAGCTGTGTGCTCGGTTCAGTTCCTGCACGGAGTGGCTCTGTGGGAGATGTGCGTTCTTAGCTTACCTTCAGAGAGACCCCAGAACTCGTTAGGATGAGCTGCAGATGAGCTCTGGCTGCAGGACAGGTGCCCCTGCCGTGGGGATCCCTGAGCTGCGTGCACAATCACCCGGGCAGGTGTGTGCTCCTGCCTTGCCTGTGCTGCTGCCTTGTGCTGCCGTGGGAGGTGGTTGTTTGTGCTGACCAAGAGGTCTGTAAGGTCGCTAAGCCCACGTGCTCACTGCTCAGCACCACACTGTGCTTTTAGGTGTTCCAGTTTGACGGGGCAAACACCCATCTTCATCTGTATTTCCTGTTTTGGAAGGCAGGATTTATGGTTATAATTGTTTGTGCTGACACAAGATTTACAGGACCAGCGTGTACAGTCTTTGATCATCAAAGTCATTGATTTTGTTTCTCACTTTCAACTGCATGTGTATTGAATGCAGAGTACATCACATGCATTCCATTGTTATTTTTTGAATTACAAAATCTCACAGAAATATTACCTGAAAAATGAGATCAAAGCTAAAATTTACCTGATTTACATCTGTGCGGCCTTCAGTAAGGCTGCATGTGTGTAGTCAAGGATTGTAAGTCAATTTTAGCCCCGTATTTTAGCACTTCAGTCTTATATCTATATTGAAAATACTTTTTGGTAGTGTAAGAGATTTTTTTTGCATTTCAACCCAAAAATTTATCGTATCACTGCAAAACTGATTGACACTTTTAGTTTAAGCCCTTGTTTATGAAAAGCTTTTGCAGCTTATTTAAGTGAAAGTTCAAATGCTACTTTGATCTGAATGTCTATTTTTGGTTTTGTATAAACACAAGCTAACAGAGAACCTGTTTCCTTAAATCAAAATACATTTTTTCCTTTCCCATCAGAGAACATTCTTCTTTCAAAGAAGCCTTTAGAAAAATTGCATCTGGATTCTTATCTTGATTGTTGGTGTTCCATTCTTTGAACGAGCTGAGCAGCAGCCCCTGTGAAGCCACGCCAGAAGCCTGAGATGGCAGTCACAGAGTTGCTTGTGAGTCACCATGACCAGTCTCAGGGTTTGAGTGCGGCGCGTTGTGCTAGTGACTGAGGAGGCTGCTGAGCAAAGCGGAGGCACCGCGGGGCAGACGCAGCGCCACGGCAGCAGAAGGTGCTCTTCAGCTGCTCCAGGCCCCTGAATGAGGAACAGTCCCGCAGCCCCGGGATCGCTGGCCCTGGATCCCAGCCTGCTTTGTCTCGTCAGCAGTTCTGGGCAGGCAGACGGGTGCCTCTGACGTGGCTTGTGCGTGCTCAGTGAAAAATCAGTCTCTCTCCTGTGTCCTGGCTGCTGCAAGCCACAGGGCTGAGCTGAGAGTGGGACAGGAGGGCCGTGTCCCTCTGTCCAGCTGGAAGGGAGCAGCTCCTTTGTGCATGAGCTCAAATGCTGAGGCAGAGCTTGTGGGGCCAGGATGGCTGATTTGTGAAAAAATGGGTTGTACAGCAACACAGACAATTAAGCTGCAAGTACGTCCTTCACTTCACACTGAAAATTAAGTGGGCAACTAATACATACATTGAAAGTTTTATTTGATTGTTGTCACAGGTATTCCTTATGCTGTGTTTCTGTATGTGTGTGCTACCTGACTATGACCTAAATTGACTCTTCCACCTTCTACATAATTAATGAAGTTGAAATGACTTAAGTACAAAGTCAAGTCATATTACTGAAATGGAATGTGTTGTTATTAACATGTTATCTAATTTGCATAATGAAATCAGATGGCTTTAGAATGTTTAAGCTTTTTCATTTTAGATCTAATTGTCATTGTGTCTTTCATTATTAACTAAAAAAAGTTACAAGAATAATGTGTATGAACTTTTGGAATGATTGATTTAAAACTGAAAGCCAAAGCAAATTTAGTGCCTTGTACTGATGTGAGCTGGCACCGGTGAAGGACAGTAATGGTTTTAAGACTAATTTATTTAACCTTAAGCTTATTTCTAGATCTGATGTTAAAGTAAGACTGAAAGCTTAAGCTAGAAAACAGACATGCCTTATGTAAGTCTCACGAAAGTTCCCTGCATACAAACAGCTGAGTCACCTTGTAAACAATGTAGGAAGCAGATAGGTTTTGCCTAATCTTGCCTTAACAGTACAGCTAGGGGTAAGAACTGGACTTTTTCTGAAAATCTGGATGTTCAAAAAGTGACTGTTCTAAGTGGAAATCAATGAGCACTGAGCTGTTTGTGTAAATGTGGCAATTGGAGAAGCAGGTGGTTGACAATGTGTAGCTATTTGTAAGTCAGTCTCCAGGTGAGCTGCATGTGTACTTTTGCACACGTAGCTCCTGTAGTTTGCTTTATAGTGTCACCTTCTGAGTTTAATGTCTTTCAAAAGTGTCTTCTGTTCCTAAATGGGCTGCAGCAGGTCTGTGCTGCTCCCTCAGTAGCTGCTAACAGGTTACAGGTGAAATTCTCCTGTCTGTTTCTGGAGCATTTCCTAAAAGGCACTGAAAGAACACAGTTAAAAAACCTACTGGCCCTAATGGAGCTGGTGGAAAACCTTTTATTACTCAGCCTTTTATAGGCCCAGCTCCTCAGGCACCACTGGCTTAAATGAACTGCAAAGTTTATGACCAAGCTTCTTACAATACTGTGAAAACTGCTTCGAGTAAATCTGTAAGACAGGGACTTCCCAGGAAATAGTTTGGAGCAAATGGCAATGATTAGAGAGGAGCACAGCACCAAAACCTGGGCACAAAAATTCCTTGAAGAAGTCCAGTGAATTGGCTGTAGTTGCAATTTTGCGATGTGTGTGTCTTGGATTGCTGAGGGCCTGCCGCAACGTGGTAACTAAATCCAATAAAAATGTAGAATAAAAGAGTATGTGCAAAGTGCCGAGGTGCAGACTGCCTGCAGACAGGCCAAAGCTTTGTGGGGTTGAAGTGGAGTCTCAGACCCATCCTCTGAGGGAGAGTGGCAGAGGTCAGAGTCTCTCTAGTCGCTCACTCACCAGAAGGCTGAACAGGGCTATAATAAGTAGATATTAATTAACACCTGATTTCTATTTCTCTCAGAATGAATTGGCAGCTTGTAAGGAAATTATTGTGTTAATATTCAGCGCCTGATTTGCTTTTAGCAGCCTACATGTCTACTTCCCTCTTACAGTTACATTTGTTTCAATTAATCCCAAAGTTTGCAAGTTACAGTTGAAAGAAGTGGCTTACTTATCTGTAGTATAATCCACGAGCTGATGCAAGCAGCAATACAATTCAATCAGGAGAATTCTTTAAAATTAGGTTATATGGAAAAGATGTTACCAAGAAATTCAACCTAAAATGTCTAAATGTACTTTACTTTTGAAGGACAAGTGTTAACTTTCATAAGAATTATTGAGGGCTCAGTTGAGGTATTGTAATTCAATTTTCAAGAGCAGATAAGCTTTGAAGTTAGAATGAAAGGTGTTTAAACAGGTATTACTATTATGACGGTAAAGAAAATATCTACAGTATCTGACAGGAGTAAGTTTTCTACTGTCCATAATTTTTATATAATTTTGAAAAGTTGCACAAGTATTTTGACTTGCTAAACAAAAATCCCAACTCCACAAACTCTCCATGACTTTGAAGATCAGACCGTGATCCAAAACACCAATTGTGGCATTAAAGAGGAAAACTTAAAGATTGTGGGCAATTCCTGATGTCTAGGAGATACTAAATCTAGAATGAAAGTTCCTTGGCAAAGTAGTAATCCCAGCAGCTCTGCACTGGTTCTGTCCAGGTGCACAGTAGCCAGGATTGTCTGACTCTGCTGATGTGAAGCTGATTTGGCACATGGCAGCACTTTGATCTGTGCTGCTCTGGGCTCAGGGTGGCTCTGGTAGCTGTGCCAGCACTCGCAGGCACAGAGTGTGATTGGGGTGCCCTGCACAGGGCCGGGAGCTGGACTCGAGGGTCCTGAGGGCTCCGTCCCGCCTCAGCAGGTTCTGTGGTAACAGTCAGTCTGTAGGGTTTGCTGCCAGATACGATTTCCCTTGCTTTGCAAGGTGGTTCTGCAGTACTCGCATGCTCCAGTGCCGACAATTACATTGAACCATGTATTGCTCTTTTCCTTCAAGGAAACCTTGCTCCTGTTTTAGAATGCAGCCCGTGCTAGGGCAGGGAAGCTTTCCGTGTTCTTAGAGCGACAGGCGGACGAGGTTCAGGAAAGGAAAGGACAGGAAGGAAAGGCTTGTAGCAACCTTCTGAGAATTTGTAGCTCACGCAGGGAAGCTGAGACGCTGCTCAGGTGAGCAGGGAGCAGACCCAGCCAAACCTCAGAGATGCTGAAGAGAAAAACTTCCTAAGGGCCACGGAAGAAAACTTTGTGTTTTGCTGCAAGCCAGAAAGCCAGAGCTGACTAAAACTCTGCCTGGAAGCGTGAGCCTCCTGCCAACACTAAAAGCTCTCGTCCTGTCAGGTCCCCATCACAGCTGGCATAAGGTATAGCTCTCACTTCCCTGGTCTAGTCATAGCATGGAGAGTCAATGTGTGCTCTGAATGGCTGCACACAGATTTTTTTATCTGGTTTGGACTGAAAACTCAATTTGGAGCTGAGAAATCTTTGTCAGTGAAAGTTTTTTTAAATTAAAATTGCTAACTTTCCTAAAAGGTCAAGCCTCAGTAGAAAAGTGCTTAAATACATTGGTGTTTTTGCAAAGAAAAATCTTTCAAGAGAACTTCTCATTTAGCTGTGCTTTTGTTTTCCACATAGTATAGAAATATGTTTTTTTAAAATAGCTATTCGTATATTCCAAACTGAGGAAATTAACAGTCCTTAAGGTTTGTTCTGGTTTTACAGGTAACTATTTTAAAAGCTTGGAATCCACTGAGTATGGAGGGAACAGCTGCTATAGCAAATCTACCCCTTGATGCAAGTGGCATAAAACATGAGGAGGTCTGGAAACTGAGAAATTATTTGACTCTGAAGTAGGAAAATCCCAAACAGGTCTCATTAACAACCTGTTCAGAAAAAAGCAAGCCATAAAGACAATGCTTTTGAGAAGGCTCAGGCATATGTTTTTCAATAAATTTGAAAGTGACACTGAATGTTGCATTTGCTTTTGATGGAGGAGAGGAAGAAAAGCTATGATTGGCAAAAGTCTGGGCTAGAATTGGAGCTTAATGCTCTCAGTCGCGTTTTCCTACTCAGCTGAGGTTCGGAAGCCACTTGTCACAGAGTGTAAAATGCACAGTGCCGGGGACAGTCCCTTTCTCCACTCCACATCTGTCACCAGAATGGAAGTCGATTAAGTGTAAACAATGTACAGAAACAGTTGGGATGCAAACTGTGCCTGTCTTTATTATTTATTTATGTGAACCAGAACACTAAATCTAATAGTGCTTGCAATTAAGTCCAACTGAAGTTTTGTTTGTTATCTGTTGGCCTCAGAAAATGATGCATCTCTGAACTTCAACTGTGTTTTGCTTAGAGGAGAAACAACCTCTTGTCCATCTGGATTATTTTATGAACTACAACAGCTCCTAAACAGACTTGTCCTTGGCTTCAGTGGCAGTCTCAGATGGGGGAAAGTTCTATTTTCATGTCTTCTGGAAACAGTTGCATAGAACCTGACACGGTTTTCCTGTTGTTTTAAAGGAGCTATTCTATTATTTTGATGCACTTCTGGAAGTTACAGCATAGAGACATGTAAGCATAGTGCATAGAGTGCATTACTATAGAGTAATTTGTAGTGCACCTAATAAAATATACTTGGAGCAGGAACAAGGAAAGGGAAGAAATGGATGGCAGTAATAGCATAAAGGGACACAGCTTGTGGCTTTAGTCTGTGTTTTCATTTGAAATAGTACCTTCTACAACCTGGGTGAGAGTGAGCAGCCTTTACATGGATTACCATCAACATTTTCAACTATGATGCCTCAGTGCTTTCCCCCTAGGTGTGAACTGGGATGTGGTAGTCACTGGAGACTTGTGCTATTTAATATTTATTCAAACATTTTAAATGAAATGGATGCTTATCCTTCAGTCCTGTTGACTGATGTTCCCAAATAAAGTATTTAAAAAGGGTCCAGAGAAGATTCCTGCCCCACTTGGGACTTGTGAAAAGCTTGTGATGGTTGTGGAACCTGATGAAATGACAGGCTGATGATACTACTGCTGATTTAAATGAAATTTTACTGAATCATCTAGTTACTGCAAGGGAGATGGAGATGACCATTGTAGTGGAATCCTTGTTTTGTTTTAAGACATAAATAAAAAATCTCTCTGCATTTGTTAAAACACAAAGAATAAAATAAAACAAAACTCCAAAGTCATGGTTTCCTTATAGAATTAGAAGAAAACAGGGAAAAAACTTAATGAGAGTCTTGGACAGGTTGCTGTGGAAACAAGGAAAGGAACAATGAAAAACATCTTTGAGGAGATAGGTCAGGAAGGTTAGGTTAAAAATCAGACACATTTAGTTATAGCCAAAAAAACCTTAGGGGAGGATTTTTGTTTTCTGTGGAAAAGTTCAAGAACAAAAAAAAAGTTTATTTGCTGTATTAAATGTCTGTAAAACTGTAGATGAGTTTATGCCAAGGAAGCAAAATTGATGAACGGAATAATTCTGTAATTGGGAAAAAATAATGACATGAATTTGAAATTGCAATGATGTTCTGGATTGAAGAAAATGCTCTGTTTTCTCACTGCTCACAGCGTGTGCTCTGTGAAGAGATACTGATTTGCATGGTCAAGTACAGCAGAGGATGTGTGAGGAGTACCCCGTGACAAAAGGCCTCCCGTGCCAGTAAATCTGCTCTCTGCAGTTTGTTGCATGGGATGTCTAGGAGCAGAAAATGGCGTTGTGGCTTTCAAAGATGAGATTCTGTGCAGCCAAGTTATGTCTTAGCAAAACTGAAATCCATAGCAAGATTTTCATCAGGATATATCATGTGCTCATTTTTTTTATACCCTGGTTGATGTGCCATAACAAGAACACCAGTAAGAAGGCTAAAAGAAGAAAGCCAGGCTATTCGTAACGCTGCTGCTCAGGCAGTGCCGTCTGAGAGCTGCAAGCATGACTGCTGCCATGCCAGGATTGATGGGCTCCTACGCACCCTGTTATTGTTTTGTGCCTTTCTTTGCAAAGCACAGTGACCATAAATTGGCTCAAAGCTTCCAGAGCTTATTGCTGTATCTGCTGTCAAGTTTTAATTTTGTATCTCGGTCATGTTGTATTTTCCAATGTTTTCAAAGACTTGTTGGAGGAGTTAGTGATGTAATAAAAATGTTCTGGGTGAAGAGGAGTTCCAGTAAAGGGCAGCATGGTAGTGTAAAGGAAGGGGCCACTTTTTTTTGGAAACATTGAATATCCTGGCTTGGAAGGGACCCACAAGGGCACTCGTGTGTGAAGTAATTGGGCGTTCCTGGATAAAGTAGTTGGGTGCTCATGTGTGCTATAATTGCCCTTCATAAAGTGTTGCACTTCATAAAGTCGGTGATTGCCCAACTCCCTGATTAGTCGAGGTCTCTGCCTTTGAGGGAGTCAACAGCTCCTCCCAGTCTGATGTTGTTGGTAAACTTACTTTGAAGATCTCCTAGTCCTGCATGGTTGAGAAGGATGCTGAAGAGCGCAGGGCTGAGGGTGGAGCCCCGCAGAACCCCACTAGTGACAGGGCAGCAGCTTGATGTGGCCCTCTCGCTGTAACCCTCGGGGCCCAGTTGCTCACCTGTCACGTGACAGGCTGAAGTCTTGGTGGCACTTTCCCTCCTGTAGCCAGGGAGTTTAAACTCCATTGCTTTGTGGTCAGTGTGCCAGGATGGTCACTAATGGCCATGTCAGTCACCAGAGCCTCTCTGTTAACCAGCAACAGATCACGGGGGGCACCTTGCCCGCTCAGCTCCCTCCGTACCTGCGCCTTGTCCTTCTCATCCACGCGCTTCGGGGATCTTCTGGACCTGTTTGTACCAGCTGTGGGCTATTCCCAGTTAACACACCCAGTCAGGGGGCTTTCCTCAAATCCTGTGGGCTAAATACAAGCGAAACTGGGAAGCCTTTCACTTTATTTCACAATATTTCACTTTCTATTTTACAATTAGGAAGAATTATGTTTAGAATGAAGTGTTAAATGGCATTCAGCGTTCTGAGGTGGAGTTTTTCTAGGCAGTTGTTGAATGTCTGCAGACAAAATCCTCTCCCAGCAGTTCTTTGCACAAGGCTCGATTGCAGCACAGACATTTTCGTAATGAGATGAGACTTATTATGAGACTGAAATTAATTTCTTTGTTAAATTTATCTGTATAGAGCAGTTATAAAATTGCTTACAGCAATCAAGATCCTGGTAGCTTGCCAGCTTTTCTTTAACAGATAAGCAGTTTGGAAATAATTATTTTCCAATAGTGTCATTGAAGTTGAGAACATTTTTGTTCCTCCTACTCTTTCAGCTTTCTTTATAATTAAGGACTGGGGGAGGGAGCACATTTCTAGAAATATGTAATGAACAGGCTGTGAATACCAAGTGTGAATATTGTACTTCTTTCTCCTCTTAAGCATTCCCATGAGATGTCACAACACTTAAGCACAACAACTTCTGTACTGCTTTGTTCTATTTTTAGAGATATTTAAGGTAAGTTAGAACCCATATTTACAGTGCTATTAAGTAAATCTGCCCCTCTGTTGTATGCACCTTTTTATTTAGCTGGGAAAGAACATCTATGCTCTAAAATGACATAAAACCTAAAATTATGGAAAAATAATTCATAGACATTTTAAAATGCATTTCACACCTCTGATTGAGATGGTTGTACCTAAATGCAAATGAGAGCAGGGATTGTAAAAAAAGTTAAAAAAAAAAAAGACTGAGTAGGACATTGAAATCTGCAGGATATTATATCTTGAGTTCAGTTACACATCTGCTGGGGTTTTTTTCTATTTTTTCCACCGCTGTGTGAACAAAAGAGAATTTTTGGTAAGTTAAAAAATTACATGGGCAGCCAGTCAGTTTCTAAATGTAGTCACTTCTCAAAATATATCCCCAAAATCATGGGTTTTTATGAAAACAGGTTTTTATGAAAGCAACAGAGTTACAGGTAGTATGTGGTAATGACTGATGAAACTGGGTGGGAAGCAAAGCAAACAAAATGACTTTACTGTCTTTGTTCTTATTTAGTTAAGAATGCATTGGGTTACTTGCAAAGCAGTAGCTTTCAGACGCAATGTCAAAGTGTGGCAGTTAACAAGATATTAATAGAAAGAAAAATAATTTAGAAATGTTATTGATGCAAATGTATGGAGGCACCTGTTTTTTGGATTTTGTATTTCATTGACAGAGACAGCAAGGACAGGTTTCTTCACCCAGTGGCCCTAGGATTGTTTTGGGCTTGCTTCAAAAGAAATTTTCCAGAAGAAAGATTGCTCTGTGAATCTTTTGCCAATTGAAGATCAGCCTTACTTTTCAAATTACAGTTCTGCGAAGACACGGATGAGCCAAAAATGTGAAATGGACCAGAGAAGAAGTCAGAGCAGGCTCCAGCCAACATGAAGAGGTTTTTGATCACCTTGAGTAGGTTGGTAAATTTCTTGATATTTTCCTTTTTGGATTAAATCTTGGAGCACCCATGAGTCCCTAAGACACATGAATGAGCATCTTCTGTTCTCGGTGTTCCCTGAATCAGACCTACACTATGTCCTTCTAAAAGCACCCTTAATTCAAATTAAAAACTCCAGAGCACTGGATTAGAAACTTCAGAGTAATGCCCAGGTTTTTTTCTGCATTGCAGTGTGCCTTTGGGATTTAACTGTCATTTCCCCCTTGCATATCTGCCATTCCCAAACCGGCACGTAACCTTTCTTTCCAGAAGAATTACGTGTGCGAAAGTGATCCTGCCAGTTCCCAGTAGCTCTGTGGGCAGGTGACACACACACCTTTCCCTCTGGCACACTTCAGGCCCTCTGGCGCCTGAATTTATTCTAATGGAACAGCTGTAAAGAATTAACTACCCTGACTCTTAAAGCATGTCGTTTATAGAGATGCATTTTTTTCGCAGGATATAAAGTTGTGGCCTCCTTGGTGCAGCAGAAGATGAGAGACGAGGGAGGAGATGTGGGCAGGAGATAGGAAGTGGACTGCTGAAAGAGCAGGCACTGGCTCAGTGACAGCAAGGGTGCAGTGCTGGCACCTGGCAGGACGCCCTTCTCCTGGGAGGGAAATGGGAGAGAGAAGCATCGCTGGGAAAGTGCAGAGCCTGAAGGGCAGGCAGAGGGTCACAGAGGGGCTCTGGGGGGAAGCAGGCAGGTATTAGGGGTGTTTGTGAGGTTGGGTGCTGGTGGAGAGGGTGCTGTGTGCTCAGGAGACTTGGGGCTTCATGGAAAACATGGCATGGAAAAGGGCAGCGCAGGGGAACACGGCAGACACAGGTAGACCTGAGCGGGGAGCTGCGGTGATGATACTTGCCACACTGTGCGTGTAAGCTGGGCTGCAGAATTTGGCTCTTGAAAAGCAGGTTTCCAGGCCTGTGAGAGAGGGCTAGGGTGAAAAGCACAGCAGGGTAAGGCTACAGCTGAGAACTCCTTTTGGCTCCAGTAGTGATTGTGAACAAGTGATGTACAATGCTGTGGTGTACAGGATGAGAGACGCTGCTCCCCCAGCGGCTGGGGGCTTGCAGGTGCCTCTGGTCCCTGTGTGTTTTCCTGGCTGCCTTGGCTTGGGAAGTCAGCTGGAGTGCTAGGACTGCAAGCTCTCCGGTTTCTGGCAGGCTGTGTCTCCTTGCTGATGGCTTCCTTAGCCAGAGCAATAAACACAAGCAGGAATGCAGTTGTAGGCAGTCAGGCTTTGGCCTGACCATGACACTTTCTCAGCTGTAAGAATAATTTCAGAAGAGCAGACTAAGGGAAATATTTTTTGCTTAATAGGTTACAGCATCTCATCAGTCACATACCACACAACACACAATTTTGTAAACTGTTGCACTTTGCCTGGATATAAATGGATTGTAACTGATAACCCGTAAAAAATTAATAGTTAGTTGTAAGTTTTTTTAATGGAGTAAAAAATATTGCAGTAATGAAAAAGCTGACATTTTAAAGACTGCTAAAGCAATAGATTCATCAGAAGAATGTGTTAGCAGAACAGCTGTGTGTACTCATGGCTATATACGACAAAAAGAAGATGACAATGTTTACAGGATAAGGATAACCAAAAATTGGGGGTAACCAAAACTCCAAGAAATTGAAACTGGAACTGTGTGAATTTGTAAGAGATCAAGATTGAAGGGAAAAAGAAGTGTTATCTAAAAAAGTGCTTGAAAGCCAGTACTTTGGCAGAGTTGCATCCTTGGATACTCTTGATCTCGTCATTAGCTTGTATAGTAGATACTGTGCAAAATCGTCTCACCACAGGGTTGCATGGTCAGAGCAAAGATCTGGGCCTGTGCTGTTTTATTGTGTTTTGCTGTTAAAGTATTTCATTGGCCATTTTCCATTCAAGTTAGATTGGGTTTTTATAAACCTCAAAGTCATTTCATTTTCATGAATCCCGTTTCCCTCTGCTCTTCAGGAGGGGTGTAACCATTTCCTCATGACAGAAGGAATCACAGGGGAAGTCAAACAATGCATGGCCTAATCAATATTGGTAAGTGAATGCCACTGAGTAATTGATCTGCATCCTCAATGGAATTTTTCAGTGCAGCCGGTTGCCATAATGAGTGGTCTGCACAGCAGAACTGCTCTAGACAGAAGATAAAGGCCTCTGGTGAAAATGAGCCTTTTTCAGATGTAAATACAGAAAATACTGGAATGAAGGACTATTTGGCTTTTATTATATGCAGCTTTCTTTGTAAATCAGCACCAATACTTCCTTACATTAAGAAATGCAGTAAATACTGGAATCGTTATTGACGTTGTTTAACTGTACATTGGGTAGTTATCTCTGTCCCACTTTCTTACTTTTAAGGACCTATTTGCTGAATTCGACAGTAAAATCCCATCAGTAATTAAACACTTAATTTTCTTTGGAGAGAAACAATAAGATAAACACTCTATTTTCTTAGGTAATTCATGGTTATGAATTGAATGACTTGCTTAAAATCAATGTTTATAAATAACGTATAGGATTCTTTTCCAGCCACCCCATAAATACTAAGTTGATTGAAAGCAACAGAGAACATATTAATGGAAGTACATCTTTAGGCAATGGTAAGATTTTGTATGTATGTTCCAATTTATATGAAATTGATTTCGCACTTTCACTGGTGAATGAAGCCTTGAATCAATCAAGTGAACACACACGTGGCAGGTGTTCACACAGCTTCCCTCTTTGCCCAGGTGCTGCCCAAGGCACCATTGTAAGGGACTGTGGGATGCTCCTTTGCCATGCAAACAATCTCGCGTGTCTCTGCAGGATTAGGAGCTATATTGGGCACCTGTGAGTTCAGGCAGCTCCTCCTGCATTGTGTATATCCCAGCCAGCCCTCTCGTTGTGCTGAACCCGGTCTGTGTGCGTGCCCTGCATCGGGGTGGCACCTGGCCTGGCGCAGGCAGAGAAGGCACTACCCTGGGACTGGGGCAGGCAATGGCTGTGCTGGAATAACTTATGAAATAAGGGCAGGAGAAAGGATGAAACTATTTATGTCATACAGGTAACAAATTTTGCCCTTTGGGGACCCAAGTGACTTTTGTTTATTACATGATGCATGAGAAATGGTGTGAATCTGGTCAGGAGGTTCTTTTGTCTTCTCTTTTCTGTGTCATTGTTCCCACATCTCCAAAAAAAAATGGAGTAGTATTATATAAGGAACAAACTGAATAGAAAATTGGATATTTAGGTTTTCTTCAGCCATATATGCACAAATCTTGCCAACGTGTCTGATTCTGTTACTTGAATGAATGTAAAACTAAATGCAAGGAAAACAATTCCTGGCTGTCACCGATGGGCGGTGTAATGTGTGGAACAGCCTGTGCTGTCAAAGAAGGGGAGAGTCACACGTGGCAGCCTTTGAAGCCAAGTACAGTTCATCTTCTGCAACATGCAGAGCTTTCCTCAGAGCCAGCCAAACAAGCTCTCTGTTTTCTGAGGTACTTTATCTTTACAGCTGAAGGCGGATGATATTGCCAGCAAGCCTGGGGAACGCTGGCCAGGGGCTGCTGCTCAGGGGCTGGTGGTGAGCGATTGCTTTTTCCCCAGTTCTCTCCCATCCCGTCGTGGTGGGGAGTGAGCGAGCAGCCGTGGGGTGTTTAGCTGCCTGCTGGGTAAACCACTACAAAGGTGAAGGGCTTGTCTTCTTTTTCTTTGAAGATGGAATTAAAAGCTAGGGAGAAAGTGTGAATCCCTTTGAACGGGAACCGGGGTGCTCAGCTCTGGGGGCCTGTTTTCAGCCATGGAAGTAGATGGTTGGTTACGAGGGAGTCTCATCTGTGAAACAGTGAAGATGACTGAAGTGTGGGGTGATGCATCGTGGATGAAGAGGGAGTTTCTGTGTTTTGGCTGCAGTGACCCTGAACCTCTGAGAAGGAGGCAAAGTGTTAAAATGATGTCTGAAACCAGCAATAGTACCGAGAGCTGCTAAACAATGCAGTATTCAAGGGAGGCAATAAATTGTATAAGATAATGAACAGATTTACAGACTTGGAAAATGGTGAAGAAGAAAAATGCATTTAGGTTAAAAGCAAGCAATGAGTTTCTGGACAGGTATGAACATACATCCTGAATAAGGGAGAATGAGGTTGGGAGCACTGTGTGAGTGCCTGCTATAAAACCAATCTCTCTGACTTGGAAACCTCCTGGAAGTGACATTAGGCTTAATTATGTGAATGCTCTGGCTGTTTTATTAGAAAGTTTCAGCACAGTTTGTGAAACACTCACTCCGGAAATCACTTCAGACATGAAGTGCTCAAAACTCTCCTTGGTCTGTGAATTTTGAATGTGCCTGGTGGTGCTGAGCCTGTCCCTTGGGCAAGCAAGTGGGTCTTGGCCTGCAGGGTGCATTAACTGAAGAGAGGACTAATAAAAAATCTGTGGAGAGAATGCACCAAAACCCAGTGGTTTTGATGGTCTTGTGTTTTCACAATAGCTTGTAAAATGAAATAGGCTGGATTCACACCCCTAGCAGTGCTAATGATGGATTCCCTTCCTGCACTTCTGTGATTTTTGCCTTATAGTTTTATATGAAAAGACATCTTGAGAGAGTGGCTATGTGAAGATGGACAGCCTTGTGCCTTTATTAGCTGTTCAGAAGATATTCAGTCTTCTAAGGAGCAATAGTATGTGGTGTAAAACAATAAAAGAGGAGTTTCAGAAAGGCTTGGGAGTCACTGCAATAAAGTGGGCAGAGTAGAGACACAGAAAAATTGCAGATAGGAGTCAGTGAGAAACTATTAGAAGTCAGTATAAGGACCAGAGGAGAGCGATTAGATTTATGAATAAAAGAGAGGGAGATCTCCGTCGGAGACTGGGATTGGTGAGTATTCACTTTGGTGAGCCAGAGTTGTAGCACTGCCTGCTGGCACAAGAGTCAAGTCAGCCAATGAGGCTTTTGGGTATGAGGATTCAGAGGTGGGAAGCTGAGATCACCTGGACACAGTATCCTAGGAATGTGATATGGTCTCTCTGGGGTAACCTTGCAGTGGCAAAGAAGTTTTGTTAGAATTAACAGTTCATTATATTATGTTTCCAAATGCTATACAGATATTTTCTCCTCAGAAGTTTGCATATCAGTCAATACCTGCTTATTTATTTCTTGGCCCAGAATATTCTTGAGCTGTGCTCTCTATCTTTTGCTCTTTTCCAGTACTGGAATCACAGTTAGAACCTAAGACATGCCTGACTTCCCGTAGGTAAAAGGAGATCCCATTTCTGTTCCAAAGTATCATATTACTGATTTGGATCATTTTTGCTCTTATCTGTTTCTCGTCGTTACCTGAAACCTCTCAAGAACAAGTGTTTTTCTTAAGTTTTATGATTGTATGATTGATTTGTATGAATTATTGTATGATTTTTCATCGCTATTACTAATTGCATCCTTTTCAAGCATGGGATTTCTCAGCACCTCCATGCCGAGGTCAGTAGGAGGATTATAGCATGTTTGCCCTCTAAAGTGCAGCATTTCTGTGATTTCCATTTTCAAAGCATAAATTGAAGCTAAAACAAAAGTTATCTCTTTATTTTCTGTCATTGCACTTCCTTTCACTTCAGTGTTCTCCTTTGCATGTGGCAAGCAATGGAGCCAGACCTTGAGAACTGTTAGCACACGTCTCATCTTAGTGACTCAGCCTTTTAGCTTTATTAATTTGCCTCTGTTACATCATTTTAATAACCTGTAGTTCTTTCAAGGGAAAAAAGACCCAAACCCTACACTGTTACCAAACCCAGCAGAGATGGAATATCACAGAGGAATGCCAGATGAAATTTTCAGAGAAGTGCAGGCTTCCCCATCCTTTAGATCACGGAAAGATCAATTTTGTTACTTTATAAAGGCTAATATTATCAGCTACCAGCTATTCCAGTGAGAAAATGCCATGCTCTGAGGCAGCCACCTCCTCCCTGGAGGAGAAGTAGGGAGGAAGATAATTTTCACTTCATCTTTCCTGTAGGTAAACCAGAAAAAATCAGCTGTCAGGAATTTCGTCTCCTATAGAAATAGGAGTTAGGGTCTATATATGCACATTACATGATGATGTGGCTTATTGCAGAACAGTATTTTTGTGTCTGGGGCAGTGCAATTCTGCAGGACTTGTTGAATCTAATCGACGAATCACTGAGGGGATAAACCTCTCTCTCTGTTGAGGGTGCTGTGGAAGAAAGCCATTTTTCACCCACTTTTCCAGGGAAAATGAGGCTTAAGCCTTTATCTCCTTATGCTTTTTACGAACATGATTCTCGTTTCCCTCTGGCCTCAGACAAACAAGGTTTTATGTGCCCATGTAGGGGAACCACGGTGGTGGGAGATGAGTCCCCCCAGTCTCTCCTTAAGCACGCCGTGCACTGTAGTTTCCAAATGCTGCTCTGCAGCGGTTGGTGGCACAGCAGGCTGCCGGGGGGAAGGGTGAGTACACTCGTCACCTGGCAGCAGTCAAGGTGCCTCGGACTCTGCTGCTGGGGACGGCACAGGAGGTTTTGTGGCCATTTCAGCCCAGCAGCTGCTGGCTTTGTTCTGCCTGCAGTCAGCTCTGCAGCATCCACCCTTATGGCAGGGATTGCAGAACTGACTGAAAAAACATGATTTCCCCTCTGTCCTAAGGCAGACCGTTACAGAGGTTTACTGAAACTGAAGAATTCCAGGCAGATTGCCTCCAATGTCTTCACTGCTCAATTGTTCAAAATTCAGCTTATTTCACTGGCAGTTCCAGAATCACTGTCCTCCCCCATGCCATCAGCAAAACCAGTTTGTCTAAAAGTGAATGAAGGTGGGTAAAAGGGAGAGGCTTTTAAATCTTTGTTTTACAGGAGGGTGGACACAAAAGCCCGCGAGCTTATTCTTCACCTTAACAAGTAGCCTTTAAACTAAAATGATTTTATTTGTTAATGTTTTTTTTTTCATCTGGGAATCTGTTTTACAGTGTAAGGTTTTGTTTGGTTTTGAGTGGTCTGTAGTCCTGAGAGGGATTTGCAGTGCAGCTGCTGAAAACACCAACCAGACTAAGCGTGTGTCAAGGAACATAATTAGATATTGAGACAGATGATATGGGCATTGTTAGAGGCAACTTAGAAAATTGCAACCTGGTAAACCCCTCCTTAGCTGGGGATTAGTTACAGTTGAATGTTTCTCACAGAAAAACCCGGGAGGGGAGGATGTTACATGTGCTGGTGTGTCTGGGACTGGTGTCCTGTTGAGAGCTTCCATGAGAGCGTTGCAGAGATTTTAGTGAGACACCTCGCTGCACTCAGCCAAGGGGAACACACTTGGGAGCCCCATCCCTTCATGGAAAAACACAGGTGCTGTGCCTCGTGGGGCCAGGGAGGTGCCTGAAGCTGATGGGAGACTGTCCTGCTCCCTGGGTATCACTACAGTCCTATTAATCTTACTTGCTGAGAATATGTCTGTATATTGTTGACAAAGGACTGTCTATTTATTTTTTTTTAAAAATGATAAATTTTGAAAAAATGGTAATTTATACAGACACTTATGAAAAAGAAAATACTTTATGATATCGAGTGCTTCATTATTTGCAGGATTCTCATTTGAAATTTCAGATTAAGCTCTTCATCTTTCTATTTTTATTTGTATATGATGCAAGTTGACATCACTTGTTTCAAATTAGACTGAATTAAGTGACCTGTCCTCCTCCCCTGCAGATGTACTATCCTTTCTGATGTGCAAGCTTGACAAACTGTAAAATACAGAATTTTCTGAAACAAAGAAGAAAGCAGTTCAGACTGAATTTTGGTGGTGTTTCAGAGTGGGTCTTGGTTGTTTTCCTGTGTAGGCATAAACTAGGAAATAACACACAGAGATGTAACAACCTGCCTGGGAATTACAGATAGATTCAGTGGTTTCATATAGCTCCGAAGCTGGCAGCAGGATTTTTGGGTGATTGTACTGCATTTCCTATATGCTGATTCGATTTTGGATCAGTAATTAAGGGGTGATACCACTCCTCCATGCAGAGTAAACAATGGGTGTGCTATCACACGAAGTTTTGAAAACCCTGCAAAACTGAAGTCACTGACTTCAGTGCATCTCTGAGACTTGCCAGAGAGCAGTTGTTCAGAACAGGCTGTCACTTGGTCTGCTCCTGTCAACTACTCCCACATCATTAACACGGCTAATGCTACATCGGTTGAAGGCAAGGGAAGGTAAAATTAGAAATAACTTGAAATGACTCTTCAGCCGACTCAGACAGTTTCCTCTGAGTGTCGAGCCTGCGTTTTGCCACCTTGTTTTACTTTATCTACAGTGAACAGAGTTGGACATAGTGGACATAGTTGAAATGTCTTACATCGTAACCAAACCTTACTTGTTTCTGAAATGGCCATGCCTCTGTGGAACCAAGAGAAATTAGGAAAGAAAGTGGAATAGAGGTGTGAAAAATATACGCTATAAAAGTCTTAATTTCTTTGAGGCAAAAAGGTTCAGTGTGAACTGTAGAGTCAGTACCTACATCTTAAAAGCCTGTAATGTGAAGCAAAACTAAGTTCACATTTGATAGTGAAACCTTCTAAGAGGTGGTGTCTTCCGAAGACTGATCCTAGGAATGAAATTAAAATCTCACTTGAAATAGCAGAACTGTGCAGCGGGAAGGAATATTAATGCCAATTTGATAATAATGAAAAAGAATCCTGAAAGGAATGGCATATATAATTTTAGGGGAAAATCTATTAGCGCACAGTGCTAGCTAACATATAAGATCTACGAGTAGCTTAATAAAACCACTGGCAGGGGAAGATGAAGTGCTGGATGTCTGTTTTTATGAAGTCTCCATGTTGCGCACACTTGAAAGTGATTGAGGGCAACAATGAAAATTGAGCAATAGTTCTGCTGGTTACAGTTTGAGACATGGCAGGAACAATGCAGTGTTCAGTAACATTACCCAAACCATTCACTCTCTGGTGTGCTGTGGAATTGAAATCCTCTCATCCTCCTGTTCCTTTAGGGCTGCCTGGTTTCTCATTGTTCATAATAAGATAAGGATTCAAAAGGTTACGAATGCCAACTAGCTGGTTTCTGGTGTGTTTGCAGTACTGATTTTACCATGCAAAGCACTAAGAGCTTAATGTGACCTGAGCAACGTGGTCAACCCCATATCTGACCCGAGGTGGGACCAGGGTCCTCCTGAGTTACCCTGAAGCGCTAAAGGATACTTGCATTTAGGATACTTGCATGCCAGGGTACGACAGCCATGTGGAAATGCTTGGGAGATGCTGAGCAAGGAAAGCACACTGCTCGCAGCCTCCTGGCCAGGCATGCTCCGGCACCGTTTTCTTTTCTGGATTTTATTTTTTGCCTATTGTTGTGAGAGCTAAAAAACGTACTCATTTGAAACAAAGGTAACATAACAGCTAATGCATCAAGATACGTTTCCTTTTAGAGCATCTCCTATTACATGACATTAAAATCCCACAGGAAATAACGGTATCTGAAAATTTTAGTAAAACTTGTTCCTTAATTTCAACTAATATGGCACTGCTGTGTCATACTTCTGAACAGGAAAAACATTACAGGTTATTGGTATTCAAATGACTGCACCAAGTGTGCCATCCTTACTTTAAATTAATATCTGATAAATTCTTGAGAAGTGATTTCAAAATTGGACTTGCCTTGTGTATTAATTAGGATTTTCTCTCCACTGTTCTCATAACGCTTGTGATGAAACAAATCGTTCCTCTGGGCCAGATGGTGCCTTTTGTCAGCTTAACTAACATACCATGCCTGCTCTATGGGAACAGCTATGCAAATAATTAATTTGTCACTTCTTTGACCAAGCTAAGAAAAGCAAACAAAAAAACATCTACAAAAGCTCTGCCCAAAACTTTGAAAATGGTTTATGGAGCTGTTGGATTAGATTCAAATCTTTTTGCTCTTGTGGATTTGTACCTTACTGTTGAGATTTCCCTGGCTCCAGTGGCATCATTTGAGGAGCAGAATGACATTCCAAAGCGCAGGAAGAGTGAGAGTGAAAATGTAGTCACAGGTGGAACACTGGCATTGGCCAGCAGTGGCTTTAGTTATGTTTGTTTGTTTGGAGAGCAATATAATATCAGGAGTGTAATTCCTTCTCGCTTGCTAGTGGAGAGCTCAGCAGTTCACAGCGTGACAGCCTTTGACTGGAAACATTTTTTAAAACAAATGCAAGGAGATGAACTCGTTCTCTGATAGTGACAAGCACCGTGCTGGCCCAGAGCAACAGAGCCTTCCACGTGGTGGGACTTCCACCAAAGTCAGCCTGATCCTGTGGATGCATCACTGTGTCTCTGTAAGATGATGCTTCAAAAAGGCAAATGATCCATTACAATTTACTTTCCCTCTCATCTTTCTGGAAGCATTGAGTACTGTAAAGTATTATCTATCAGCATTGCAAGGGAGAAGCTGGAGGCTAATGCAGAAAAATATGATGGAGCTTTGAAATTCTTTTCTCTCTGTAAAGATTAAAAAAAAAAACAACCTAGCATTGTTCCACCAGTGCAATTACCTTGGGCCTCTTCAAGTTGTTGTTTTAACCTTTGAAATGCTGAGGAATGTTCTATTAATCAAATGACTTTCAGAGCAACTGGATGTGTCTCTTGTAACTGATCAAGAAATAGGTTGCTTTTTATAATCCTAGGTTTCTGTCATAAAAGTAATGGCATTAAAGCATGAACCAGACTTGTCTGGAGATGACTGTTGTAGCACATTTGCCTCACATCCGTGTTCACACCACCTCCTGCTCTTTCTCTCAGTTGCTGTGTGGACGCTGTATCATAGTGCTAAAGGTGACCAGAGGAAAGGTGTTTCATCTCACTGCTGCAATGGAAAACTTTCTTAGGAGTTTGAGGCCCTTTCAGGGGACTCACTCTCTTCATTAAACTGCAGGTTGATTGTGTATCCCGGTGCTTTCTTAGAGGTATTTTCTGTTTCCTACACATTATTTCTGGTAATTCTTCTGAGGGAGGTACCTCCCCTCTAATTTCCACTCCTGAAGGTTAAGAACAAGACCTTGACATGCTGTGTGGACCCAGAGTACACAGGACAAAAGCCGTGCTTTTGGCTAACACCTGCATAACAAAGTTGTGTGTCGCGTTAACCCTCCCAAGTTTCCGTGTAGCCCCAAGATTAAGAAGTAGCATAAACCAGTTAAGTTGCGAATTTGAGGAAGCTTGAAATACTGCTTATGGAAACTAGGGCCCTCATTCATAGTGTTGGTGTGCACTCAGGAATGGCATTTGTTACCTGAAGGTCTGATATACAACCATCTGTTAGCAGAAAAATCTGCTCGACTGCGAGTAGCTTGGTAACTCCCTGCACCAGAGATTAGCACAGGGTGGTGTTTCCTGAGCTCCACTCCCGTTCTTACATCTAATGGATAATGTAAGCAGTGTTTTTCATTGCTTCTTACTGTTCAATGAATGGCAGAATCATCTGTGACCTGAATTAATATTTAAGTGTAGTCGTGTCTGTGAAATTTTCTTTTTGCTATAAAATGCATTTAAGAATACACTAGGCAATTGAGAAAGGTTAAAGCAGTGAACTGGAATTGTCCCAGGGTACAGGATAGAAAACATATTTGTTGTTTACTCACCCTCTTCTTTAATGTAAAGGCTAAACAGGTTTCTGATGAAGAACGACACCTTGATGCATTTTAAATTGCAGCTGACTTTGTTAAGTGTCAGTGAGGCCCTATAAAACAATAGGAAAGCAGCAAAATAGCGTGGGCAGGTACGTGTGCTGAGCTGCACGCACAGGATTTAAGAAGGCGGCAGTGGGAATAGGCTTAACGTGGCAGATCAGAACCTTTTCAATTAATGCCAAGAGAAGGATGGAGAATGGGCACTTTTCAAAACAGGAAGCGGGATAAAACTGTCTCTTCTAATTGTGGAAGTACAGTAAGGAACAGCTGTCTTACCTGTTGGAACTCTTAACTAAGAATTTTGTTCAGGATGGGATATTTCTGACAGTGATTCACTCTGTGCTAGGCCTAAAGCTGTATTTATCTTAGACCCCGTGAGATTTGCTGTTGGTACTTCTCTGGCTTTGATGCTTTTGCCACAAGAAATGTTTGCCTGTGTGGTTTATAGGTGGTGCAAGATGTTCCTGATAAACAGGCCGAAGGTCTGTTGCTGTGGGTCTTTATCTGCAGGTGGTTGATGCATCATCTCCCACAGCCCTCCTTCCCCGTGCTCATTCTTCATACAGGAAGGCAGAAAGTGAAAGATAACCATACTAAACATTTTCTGTACATTGCTTTGCTTGATTATTTTTTCCAGTGCATCATATCTAGTTTGTTAAAACCTATGGTTTTCTCAATACTACTCAAAATAGTAGAACTTCTTTCCTCTAAAGGGATTTTTTTGCCTCCTGCAATTCTTAATGTTTTTACTTGTCTTAGTGCCCATTTATGGATGGATTTTATGCATTTGAGATGCACAGTGAAAGCACAGGTAATAATTCGTTCTGGCAAATGGGCTGGAAATTGCCAGGTACTGAGCACTTCCAGACGTTTTAAAGGAAAGTTTTGCCTGGACTGTCTCAAGGGTGCGCTTATTTTGTTTAAACTGATTCAGTAATTTCTCATCATTGAGAAGCTCTTGGCCTGTTACCTTTTCAAATGTAGATTCAAACCCATGCCTGTCTCTTGTTAGTATTTTTTATTAACAAGTACTAAGTAAATTGACCTTTTCTAAGGTACAGTCAGAGTATTTGCAATTGATGCTATTTTTAAGAAGCAGGAAAATCAAGATTTATGGTGTTTTCTGTGTTTTATTTCTCTGAAAAGTATATGCATGAAGATACATATGCAAAGGTATGCAAATTTGGGTGCATTTTGGTATTTATGGAAGAAAGCATCCAACTTTGGAGTGGGATCTGGAACACCGTGTATGAGTGCCATAGAATGCATGGGGGGAGTAATCTGAAGAGGGGTTTCAGAACAGCAGCACTGAGAACTGAGTAATCTGGGGTTAAGTAATGGTGTCTGTCCATGGGGGATGTTCAATTCACACCCTGTCTGGAAAGCAGATAAAGATGGACTTGAGCATGGCATGATCGATCAGACAACAAGGACAGCTGTCTCATTACGCAGAACTTGAAGAACAGGCCCCTGGCACGGTATTACTGCCTTGAGTGGTTGGTGTGTCTGTAGAAAATGCTGCCCCAGGGTTACAAACCCGTGGTCCAAGTCAGCCAGGATCTGAGTGAATTCTTGGTGCCATCGAAATCAACAGCAAAACTTGCGCTGACTTTTACTCACAGCAAGATTTCTTCTCTCAGTTTTCTTATGTACAGAGAAACAGTAACTACAAAGGCCAAGGTTTTCAAAGTTACCAGGATTTAAAGTGCCCTGAAAACATAAATTGTGAGTGTTTGTTTCCCTTGGGCAGCTCTTGCAGTCTGAATTCTATGTTAATGTGAAACCCTGATGAAATATTAAGGACTCTGAGAGTGAGGATACGCCACTGTCAGCGTGTATGGATTGCTGAACTGGCCGTTCAGCAGGGGCCAGCCCTCATCTGTCAGTGCACAGAGGTACAAATCCAGGGCAAGACATTTGTAGCTTGTCTGGAAGTGGTATTTCTCTTGCAAAAAGAGTATCTGAGTTGCAGAATTAGCAGGCATACAGAGATTGTAAAGGAGGAGTACACACAGGTACCCTTGGGGTTGCTGACACTGAGCTGCCAAAGAGCATAGCTGAGTGAGAGCACAAATAAACTGGGTAGCATGATAAAGTTATTTTTTCAGACATGAAGGCTTTTTGAGCTTTCCAGCAGAAACGTTCAGATAACGTTCTCAGTTAATTAAGTGTCAGATTGGAACCATGGCACAACCTAATTAAGCACTGGTCACGTGCACATGCTGGTAGTAACTGCTGAAAACAGTTTCCTTCCTCCTGCCTTTGTTCTAATCCAAGTATTGGTGTTATAGGGCAATATCTTTGAAACAGCAGAACTTTTGTTTAGGAATTTGGTGGGTACATAGGATAGGACTGAGTTTACCTATGAACTGTAAGAAGTGTATCCATCTGCTAGAGATCATCAAGTACTCCAATGCCACCTATGTTCTTTAGAGCAGGTCTTAATTTCACCAGTTCACAAAAAATACTCATATCTTAACAGAAAGCAGCAAGGAATCCGAAGAGATGAATGTGGCATCTGTGTTTGTTCCCTCATTCTAGGATTCATAAAAATGTTCTTGTCTTATTACAAGAGAAAAAGAAAAGCCAGCACTTGAAAGTTTTGTAAAGTATCTGAATCAGTCTTTGTTCTGTGCTGTTCTCAGGGCTGTAGATGTTGTTTGGTAATTTTTTTTCCCACAGAGACTTGTTTGTTAAGAAGAGAGGAGTGGAAGATTCCCCACAGTCCCTCTGCGAGCGAGCCAAACAAATGTTTGTGCTTGGCTGTTTGAAACAGGTGCTATTCAAACTCTAAAATAGCTCCTAGTTTTCTTTTTTGAACAGGACTGAACATAGCAATCAGTATGGTCATTATCACTCTTTGTCCCAGGCTTGAGCAACGTCTTCCGGGCTGAGTCTGACTGGGACATCGTTCTCCTGTCGTGGCGCGGTTGCCTCGTCTCTCAGGGGTATGGCGTTCTGTTGGTAATTCATTTGCTGAATCACAAAGTGCCTCGGTGTTTCTTCCTCTGCCCTCTCCGCTCCCGGTTTCAAACTCTGAACAAAGCTAGTAATCTCTGCCGCCAAACTTCCAAGAGAATAAAATGAAGAGAGTCGTGAAACTGGGAAAATGTATGAAAAAGCCATTTCCATTCTGTTCTCTTGTTTGTGCCAGAGGCTCCGTGTGGCCTTTGAGTGCCAGACCCAAGGTGTGCATGCAGAAGGACAGCCTGTAACAATATGATTTGCGTATTGTGCTGTACCACAAAATGCTAATGATAAATGTACAGTTTCACCTCCCTCAGCCTGTTCATTGAGACCATGAAGTTAAGCAATGTGTGTTTGTAAATGCCATCCGTGTCTTTGTAAAAGGGGAGATATTTACTATTTTTTACTTCTGTTCATAGAGAAGAATTGAAAAATAATCCTATCTGAAGCACCTAAATGATAGAAAATTGGTTTTATTTTTTTGTGCTTGAATTGTATTTTTTGATTTTTATATATTTATTGTTCTAAAAATACAGCTTTCTTAATATAAATTATCAAGAAATTGGAACTGTCTTAGAGGTTATTAAGACAGACTATTTGAAGTAAAAATTCCTGCAGACACTAAGCAATTCTAAACTAAAATATTTGTGTCAAAAGTCCCATTAGAGCAAATCCATAGGAGAAGTGAAAGTAGACATGAGTTAGGCACTCAAATATTGATAGTTCTGTATTTCCAAAATAAAAAATGTAACATTCTGAATAAATAAATCTCCTAAAAGACTTTGGTTGGAAACTGCACATGAATTAAATGGAACTAGTTAGAATTACAAAAGGTGATCAAACTTTGAAATCTGAAGGGTTGCTGTTTCCAGGCCTCGTACTTGCTGACTTTAAATGTTGCCAGCCTGGCAGAGTGTGGTAGATCAGCTTTAATCTGTGGAATAGCCCACAGCTTGGATCCTTTCAATCTGTATTACAGAGAGAATAACTAATTTCTTTGTATCTTGAAATTAGGTTTTAAAAAATACAATTAACATGGATGCCAGCTACTGAACAAGGATGTTTTATCCCTCCAAAGAAGGAGGATTAAGGGTAAGTACACAGAAGCACTGCCAATGCCTCCTTTCGTTTTTTTTGGACTTGTTATTGTTTTTCTCTTTGTTTTCAGATATGGGTAACCTAAGACCTGCAATTAAGAGAGCAAAGAGGAAGACAGAATAAATTAACGAGAGCAGAGGTTTAAATTAACATAACCAGTGTCACTGAATGGAGCCACCTGAAAATTCATAACTTCCAGAAAACATCCTGCTGCCAGAGGGAGAGAGTAATTTTGACAGCCAGTTTCTGGCTGATTTTCTTGGTTTTGGGTACGTGCATATTTTATTGAGTTTATTGAGATACTATTTTATTGTGGGGCGGGATCACTCGACTCGGTGGAGGCTATGTGCCGTGTGCTGGTGGGAGAATTCAACAGATGTGGCAAAAGAGAAGTGCTCCTGTTCAATTAACAAAGGCATCAAACATTTTAAAATAACAGGGCCTATCCCCCCTTTGGCAATTCTTAACAGTAGTGCTACTGATAATTAACTTCATTTAGTAGCAAAATGATGATGTGATCAAGAGAAGATTTCTGTCGTGCAGACTATCCTAATAGTGAGGAGGATTAATGTCTAGAACTTCTACTGGAAGACTAACATCCCACTTTGAGGTGTGATACTGGGTTTGTTAATATGTAATTTATATGTTTTTATGTTAACTTGCCAAATTAAAAAGTTTCGTCGTGTGGAGAACTGTATAATGCAGAATAAGAGGGCACGTTCTCAGGAGAGGCACAAGAGCAACGATTTGGTTTGACAGCAGTTTTGTTTTCTAAAATACATCCAACATACTGCATGGCATTTTATTTTTCTGCCAGGTTAATTATGCAGCTTCGCATTTCACCCTGCCATCACCAGTGTTACTTTATTCTGGGATGAGCCTCCAGCTGGGCTGGCTGTGCCCAGGCAAGCCATGCCAGGGTGTCGGGCTGCGCCTGCGTGTTCTTCCTGCTCCACACCACTGTTCCAACACTTCTGTTTCCTGGGGTGTGTGGCATGTCCGTTCAACTTACATGGCAGGCATAGAGCAGGTTAGAGCAGTCCTCTGCATGGCTTGGGGAAAGAACATTTACTTTTACATCCCAGAATGTCACCAGAGCCACAGCTGTGCTTTGTTTGGGATCCAGCACGTGCTCTCGGGAAGTACCAAGGCAGCCTCTCAAATCTGAGGGAGCAACGCTCCGTGCCAGTTCCCTGGGCCGTGTTGGAGGGTTTGTTCTTCTTTGATCTAGAAGCAGATTGTGGGTAAAATACTCTGATCACAGAATCCCAGAATGGGATTGGGTTGGAAGGGGCCCTAAAGGTTCTCTCATTCCAACCCCCTGCCATAAACAGGGACTCCTTCCACAAGATCAGGTTGCTCAGAGCCCCATCCATTTCTGTACTTTCATGGAGACCTACCTGTGATTCTCTGTGTCATGATAATCACAGCTGCTGTCATTTTTCTAATGTGTTACACAGTTCTGGGGGATTTATTATTATTATTTTGTTCTTATGAGGGTTTTTTCCAGCATAACTTCCTATACAATACTGTTTAACTTGTTGCTAGACTGTCAGAGAGATTCTCAGGGGAAGGTGGCACATTTTTTCTGGGGCCAGCTATATCCTAGCAGGAAAAAAAGTCTCTATTCATTTTAAAATTAATTTAAAGATCCACTGGGAAGAAATTTTGATCTAAATTTCTTTTGTAAGTATTACAAACTTCTGTTGAGTGCATGTTCCCATGATTTTCTTCAACGGCATTTACTATGCTGTGACAATTGAGAGAGATAATTTAGTTAGACCTGCTTGTAGCAAGGTTTTGTTGACAGTTGAATTGTCTCAGCAATACCTCTAACACATCATTCAAAGCAGTCCAAGGTTCAGTCTCTTTCTGCCTGTTAGTTGGGTCTTCGTGATTATTATTGGATACTTTGTCTTGTAATGGAGATTAGAGCTCATGACACTCCCCGTGAAACCTTTCTCCTGCATACTGAATTACAGTTATCTGGACTGAAACACTACTTTTATAGTTTATCATGCTTTTTGAATTGCAAATGACTCTTCTAAATATTTTCAATGTTTAGAGGAAATCATCCCTTGAAAATTACTTATAACACTGCAGAGCAACCTCGGTAGAAAACAGACAGGATGTTTTGTTTGAGCATCCAGCAGAGCTTTGGGTGACTTAATTCATCAGATCGTTTCAGATCATCAGATCTATTCAGCTGGGTTTCACCTCAAAGAGGAGAAGCAGCTGCTGCCAAGGGTGTCCTGCACAGTGGAGAGTTCACTGCCTACACAGGAGCACTTTTACCAAACGTTCCCTCCTGTTGCCAGGACTGCAGGTAGCAACAACACAGCACACGATTCCCGCCATCTTCCTGTGGCACAATTTTTGGGAGGCCTTCTCAAGGAATGAGGAAGAGCCTTCAAAGGGTACTGACTGGGTGAGCATTCAGGCTGTGTCTTCTGCTCTGTGTTTGCCAGATGTTCTTACAAGACAAAATGTTCTCAAATATCTGTACTAATAAGAACTTTCTAGCAAGGCTGAATTTTTGTATTAATTGCAGTAATAAATTGTGTCAAGAAATGCAAACTTAAATTATTTGAAAACTTGTAAAACAACTTTAACATTGTTTCCAAATTAACTTTTAAACGAATGCTGTTTCTAGACATTTACTTTGCATATATAGAAGAAATAATATTAAAAAAACAATATAGGGAGAAATTCTGTGGAAGAGAAACATTGCTTCGTGGATATAGAATTACTGGAGAATTGAATCAGGGATTCTTTTTACAAATATATCTGAGTTTTGGAGCAGGTTTCAGAAACACTGTTTCTTCATACACTATTCACTTTATCAGTGTCATAATGACCCTATATGCACTGTTCTAGAGTATGTCAAAGTGTGCTAACAAGATTGTTTGGTTTATTAAATTTATTCGTAAGGATAAGAAAATAGTGCAAACCAGAATATTTTGCTGAGTAGGATCTTCTGGTGAGATTTCAGTTTCTCTGATTTCATTTTATTTTTTAATTTATTTTTTTTTGAAAGCAGAAACAAGGAGTTCCTTAATATCCTGCCTAGTGAGTTTGGACAGCACCTACAGGAACAGCAGGCGTATGAACAGGGCCACTCCACCAGAGTCCATAGGCAGCCACAGAGCAGAAAACATTCTTTTCATTATTTCTGCTGTCTCCCTTCTCAGCTTTTTACTCCCTCTGGTTAATGGGAGATAGATCTGAAACACACAAGGGAAATAAAAAGAAGGACAATGATAGAAATAACAGACAATTCTTGATAATAATCAGGTTCTGAAGGTACAGCTTGTGTTTGATTTATTGTGGTGCCTTGTAGTAAACGTGGAAAGAAAACACTGCTCTTGAAGGTTTTTAAATCTTTCTTAATTTAAAATCTGAATGAAAGCTAATGGAAAACAAAAAATTCTGCTATCTGCAATGTTATCCCCATATTTTAACGTCCTAGATGATGGAATGAATAACCTCTCTTACATCATTCTTCGCCTGTGGTACCAATTTGGCCTTTGTAATTCTTTTCATATCTTTTCATTTTATAAAGAAACTGTTCCCTGTTTTTTTCTGTGCTAAGTGTTCCTCCTTATTTCTTTTTCCTTTTTCTTTCTTTCTTTTTTTTTTAAAGACAGTAAAATGCTCCTGCTTATGCTATTCCCCCTCCCTGCCCCCCAAATCTCTTAGTAACAGCTGCTGTTCAGTACATTTGAGGACTTCAGGCAGAGCCTAGTTGGCACGGCCGTGGCAGCTCCTGGACTGCTGGGAGTGACCACACCTCATCCACGTGCGAGTGGTTTCAGTGGCAAGTGTTGGTGTCCACAGGATCCTGCTTATGGATATGGAGGCAGGAAGAGGTGGAAAGATGAAAAATGACCAATAGGTTAACAGTTAACAAGTAATTTACTGACTGGTTTTATTTGCCTGTTAACCACTTTTGCCACCATTTATTATTAAGTGTTGCCTTATAACACAGGACTTTTTCTACCTTCAGTTGAGCATCTTGTTAAGTTTGCCTTTATTCCTCATAACTGGCCAGTTAAAGAAACATCTGTCTTCTGGAGCATCAAGTGATGAGGTAATATACAATCAAAGCAGCATTCAGTACATCTGAAGTATTTTAGATTCTAAGATTTCCACAAGAATATAATCTAGAAATGAAGTTCTGCTAGCTCAAAACTATTTTTATCTGTCCTTGCATCTGAAATCAATGTTTACGTGCATTGGCTCTCTACTGAATCACTCCACCAGTTTCCTAATTTGTTTTGGGATGTATTGTACCGCTTACTTCATTATTTGTTGACTTGTGACTCTTCTAAAATATGTAAGGGATTAATTTTATAAGATGCTGAGTGCCCCTGTGCACTATCTCCAAATGGCACTATGGCACAATGACACATGCCTGGATCAGTAATTTACCCTATACCTGTGGGGTTTTTCTGGGCTTCTTTCCAAACTGGCATGTTCTTATGGAGGTAACCAGACCAGAGCCACTCTGTGGATGCATGTTTATGTGATTTGGAATTGGTGTGCTTAGAATTTTGTGGTTAGACACAGCACAGGAGTGAAAATTGAAATTATCATTATTGAAAAACCAATGATCTTTGCAAGCAGTATTTCCAGAGTTGATTACTATTATCTGTAACTATTCAGAGTAATTCAAAAACATGTGAATGAGCATAGTTTGGGCACTCAAACTGCATTAACAATACCCTGCAGTGACTCCATGCACTGGCCATATGGCTCTAATTAAGGCATCTCAGTATTTGTGTTTGCACACTAGAGAAAAAGAAACAGATCCGTCTTGGATGATAATTTAATCCTTCTCTCCACTGTGCCACTTTATGCTGTAATTAAGGATATATACACATCCTAATTGTGCATTTCCACTTTTACTATCTATGGGTTTCTTTTCAGTCCAAGCTCAAATCCAGCATCTAACATTTGAGTTGGGTATAATTGTAAGGTTAGATGAGGCACTTTATGGCACACACTGGCAGCACAATTCCAAATCAGACCACTGTCATCAGCCCAGCTTCTGCCAGGAAACTCCCGGGATCTGGCTTTGTCAGTGTCAGATAAGAAAATTTTAATGAAAATTAAACAAGCGTTGACACATAATATTATCAAATAATGGTTGGGTTTTTTCTTTTGACTTTTTTTGGTCGGATTCATCAGTGTACTCTGACTGTATTCTGTATCAAAAGCAATTGTCTTTTTTCCATCTTCTCATGTTTCCCTAGTCTTTCATTCTCTGTGTTTGCCTCACACTAATACCATTGATGTTCTGCATGTCTTCCCCACAGCTCATTCCCTTCATCCACAGCTCTGCTGTTTTCACTGCCAGTCTCATTTTCCCAGCCCTACTTTTTTTTGCTTGTCTTCACTAGTGAGTTGTAAAGGAACAAGCAACTTCTGGAAAGAAATATTTTGGACTAATGTATATGTTTTTTTCCTTGTATTGTAAGATTGCAGTGTAGTCTGTTTGCAGGGGTCAGGTTTTTTTTTTTCAGCAGATTGCTGCACTCTACTCTGACATGAAAGTGCATATTTAGCAAATGTTACTGCATACTTGAAAATAATATTTCAAGGAAACAGTATCCCCTGAAACTTCTGGGGAAACCTACAAGAGAAAAAAACAAATGGTAATTTGCAGTGAATATTCAAACTGAATTTTTTCTAGGACTGAAATATGAAGCCATATGCTAAAACCATAATAGACCCCTGTTTAAGTTAGTCACTAAACCTTATTTGCCACAACATGGACTTCTTCTCAAGTGCTTCTGCCTAGGACGAGTTCTGAGTCCAGCTTTGTACAGAGAGGAATGGTCAGGGTCCATGTCCCAGGACAGGGAGGTACCCCCGCATGCTCCCAGCCAGGTCGCACAGGGGCTCGGGTGCCGTTGGAGTATTGCTCTGCCTGCAGGTGGAGAAATTACACAGGGCCAGTGAAATTTGCAGGGTGTTTGCAGTGCTCTTCTGCATTTTAACATGAGCTGAGTCCAGACTTGAACTCCAGCCCTGAGTCTGCCTTATGCTTGAGGCTGTGCTAGATCAAACTTTTTGTTTTCGTAAACCATCTCTTCCTGGCAGTGGTTTTTTGGAAGCAAGCTGTGTTGCACAGAAACCCACACCAGCTGTGTTCTCACTTGAGCCACAGCCTCATACATTCAATTAGAAGTTTGCCTTCCTTGTCACATTTTTCCTCGCCCCTGTTCAAATTGTGGCTTTCTTCATTCTGCGCCTGGCAGAAGAACTTCTGAGTCCAAGTGCCAATGTAGTATTCTTAGAACTAAAGCTATATTAGAGAAATTCTGTCTAATTAGTCTGATTTAGTCTAATTTGTCTTCTCTTTAAGCATGTAAATGTATGACTGTAGTTTCTGTATTTTTCATTGCAAAATGTCCCCAGATGTTGAAATACCATTATGAAAGCAGCTTTCAAAGCATTGCTTCTGCTCCTACTGGTAGTGAATTATTACCAGTAAGAAAATCAATACTGGCATATGATTTTCTAGAATGCAGGTGTTTGGCTTATCCACCGCTTCAATAAAGACATAGGTCTAAACTAAAGTCTGTAGTAGTAAGAAATGTCAGCTGATGTATTTCAGGACCACAAAAAAAAATTAGATTCCTTTGAAACATGCGGGCAACATGCCACTTATGTAACTACTTATGAGATTCAGGGGTTTTCCTTCCTTTTCTCCCAATCCCCAAGATGTTGCTGTGAGTAAACAAATGCCTTTCTCATGTTTAAACATTATATAACCCTTTATCTCCTGTTGCACTCATAAAAAAACCTCCCAAACCCAAACACTGGCTGATAAATGAGGATCCCTGAGTAAGGGAGTCAGTAATGCAGGTGGAGGTGAAGGTCTTTGGCCTGGGGTCACAATTCAGTTCCAGTTGTTCATGTTACAACGGCCAACAGATATTTGGAGGAAGGAGCCAGTGCTCGTTGTTTCATCCTTTCTGTCTTGCTCTCCTGGTACTATCTCTGCAGAAGGAGGACTTAGCTCCTTCCCCTGGATCTCTGCCCCTCCTTTTAAAAGCTGAAATGGGTGAGCGGGTTGCGGGTTTATCCGAACTCCTTCAGCTTTAGTCCACTTCAGGACCTTACATGAATGAGCATCTGTTTGGAGCAGGAAAGGTGCTGGGACAGAGCTGCATCTGTCTGTCAGATGGCAGGGGCTGGAGCTGGCAGGGGAGGCTGGAGAAGGAAGGGAACTGGGGGAAAAGGGACCAGTCTGGACTGCGACTGAACCCCCCACCAAGCCTGCCTCAAGCCTGGTGCTGAGGTGAGCAGTAGGGAGGCCACTACCGGCACCTTGGTAGGCAGGGACTGTTTCCAGGCTTCTGGGGCTGGGGATGCTGTCTGGGAGTATTTCCCAGCAGGGGGACTCAGGCAAAGGCTCAGGCACCTTTTCTGTCTGCCTGCCCTTTCTGATGCAGAAGTACTGCTATGGGGATAGGCGAGGGAGTACCACACAGCAGCAGGGGTAGAAACTCTTTTCATAGCCCGGAAAGAAGAAAAAGGGCTTTGGTGAAGGGGGAAGAGTCTATTCAGTGTCATCTTCTTCATGACAGGAGTAATCCAGAATGAAAATAGAAATTATCAAAGGTTTTAAAGGTGGTTATGAGTTCAGGGTGGTGATGCATCCTGCTCAAAACTGTAAATAATGCTGGTAACAAGGCTTTCGTTACTACAACAGTTAGTAACACTTTCCTCTTACCATGCTGGGTGAAAAGAGGAGAGCACTGCAATGCAGTCTTGAAACTGATTTTTTTCCCCTTCGAATCATTCCACATGAAAAGAATTCTTTTTTTTGTAAAATTATGATGATAAGAATATTAATGAGAGGTTGATTAAGCTATGGCACATGATAGCTCTTGATTGCATATGTTGCCTCAGTCAGAAACTGAAAACCTAAGAACTTTTACTCGGTGAAAAATTATTTTCAACCAACTGTAACCAGCAAAACCTCACCAATGAAGGAAAACAGATTACTTCTCACTTTAAACGACTCAAAATGTGTCAAGCAAGGTAGAAAAGATAGATACACTTTAGCAAAAATCCAGTTACTTCCTAAGGAAGCAGTGCAATTGGGCATTTTCTGCAAATAAATGTTAATGTTGCTGGCTATATGTACCATTAAGTGGCCTGCAGACTATGAAAAACATTGAATTCCTAATTCAATTTATTATAATTTTGTTGACTGTGAGCTAAATTTGATCTCCATAAGGCTCCTGGTGACAGACCTCCTTGCTATCCAATGTCTCTTGAACAGCTGTTAAAATACATATTTCAATATATTTGCAGAGTGCAGATATGAAGTTTGCAATCACGATTGTTTCACCTGGGGAATTGAAACGAGTTAGAAAAACAACCCCTAGAAGCGGTCAGGAGAATACTTCTGAATAATGAATTAATTTTTGAATATATTAAAAAATAGAACAAGATGTGGAATTTGTCATAGAAAACGCATTAGCGCTGGCTACTCCAGCCTTTGGGAGTCGCCTTTGGCACTATCAATCACCGTATTCTGCTGCCGCACTTCCAGCCGGAGGAACTGCTGTTGGCTGGAAAGAAAACCCTGGAAGCTCCTGCTTGGGCCCTCACTGAGGTTAATTGTCCTGAGGAGCCGCCCCTGGGCCCGCACCTGCCCCAGCCCCCCGATCGAGGTTAATTGCCCCGAGGAGCCGCACCTGCCCCAGCCCCCTTGATTGAGGTAAATTGCCCCGAGGAGCCGCACCTGCCCCAGCCCCCTTGATTGAGGTAAATTGCCCCGAGGAGCCGCACCTGCCCCAGCCCCCCGATCGAGGTTAATTGCCCCGAGGAGCCGCACCTGGGCCCGTCCTGCCCACCAGCCTCATTTCACTGTGGGCAGCGGCCCGTACCCTCCTGCTTGCCCCCAGCTCGGCCCGGACTGGGAGCTGGTTGAGCCCTGTGTGCTTCCCGGGACAGAAGGTAAGGGAAGGCTGATGAGGAGAGTTTGCTTTTTCGTCCGGGAGCGTCGTGGCTGTGTGTAAGCGAGCTGCCCGAATCCGGAGGTCGCTGGCCTCCGCGAGGATCGCAGGGTTGGTCTGCTGGGCTCCGCGGCCCCGCACAGCTCTGTAGGGCCCTTCTGGTGCTTTGCGCCCGCCGGGGGGGGTTGTTTGGGGGTTTTTTGCGCTTTTCCTGGCGTGTTTAGCCGCACGCACCATCGCTCTCACGCCTCAATAGCCTCGTAGTTGGTAGGTGCCCGCTGAGGGAACTCGCAGCCCTCGGCAGGTGTCGGAGCCGAGCTCCGCTCGTGGCGGTGCCTGAGGCGCCGCTGCCCGCAGGGGCTGGGCCGAGGCTCCGGCTGGTCCCGGCCGGGTCGCCGGGAGCCGCGGGGAGGCTGTTGCGGGGCAGGACGGTGTGGGGGTGCCCTGTGAGACCCCACGGCTGCTCCTTCCTTCAGTGCCGCAGTCTCCTGACTCCAGTGGCTTCCCTGCAAGGCCTCTTTTTTGTAACTTTTACCTGCTGCTTTGTCCATCGGCTTCCTGCCCCTCTCCTTGAGACTGGTTAAAGAATATTGAACTACTTTTTGTTCTGTGACTGAGATTTAGTATGCATTTGAGCTGGCCATTTCTATGGCAACTTGTCAATGAAATTATGCCGTGATCATGGTTGGGTTTCTGAAATGCCGTTGTCCGAAACAGTCCTTTATTTAAGATGGGAAGCGTTGTCCTTGCTTATTTGAAAACTACTCTACTGTAAATAAGAGATAAATTTGGCTGTTTTTGTTTTGTGCAGTGAATAAATATTAAAGGACTAGTAGTAGCAGAATGGGGAAAAGGCAAGGTCTGAATATAGAGATTACTTTAATTAAAATCTGTGAGAGCCTCTGATTTCTCTGACATTTTAAATTACATTGAGCTGCAATGTAATTTAATTTTCAAGGCACTTGAGTAGTCCGTTCTTGAGTATTGACTGATTATCTTTTGCCCCGTATACAGAATTGGAATAACTATTCACCTTATTGCTGGAAAAGTGAATACTGCAGTGTAGCTTCTGCTTTTCAAGAATGTTTTCTATTAATGATCAAGCCAACATCATTTACTGTAAATTAATAGAATAAAACTCTAATGGCTACAGTCGGTTAATAGAAATGCAGTTAAACCTTGCACCAAAATCAACTGTCTTGTGTGGACTCTTAGAGCACATCAGGAAGATGTTCAAGAGTCCCAGTTTAACTCGTAATTTTGCAATTTTATGTATGCTCACATCCATAAGGGAGCAACCCAGCTCTGTACAAACACAAGAGTAGAGCAGGAGCTTTTGAGGAAATGCATGATTTCAGCACAGCTGATTTGTTATCTTTGCAACTGAAATTTGAAACACGTATCTTTATGTGGAAAGTAATGGCAGTTTTTTCACTTCCAGGACATCTGTCAGAATTAATGATTGTCCTGTTTTTT